>JAWPHD010009763.1:0-100430 GCA_037043455.1 Cyrtodaria siliqua | reverse complement strand
TGTTACATTGTAGAATATACTAGCGGTAAAGCGTTTAGATAACATACAAGCGGTAAAGCGTTTCTGCAATGCATAAACAACATGGCGTCGTCCTCGGGTGACGAGGCTGTGTTTTGCGTTTCAATTTACACAGAAAAGCGGAAGAAACGTACAACCCTGGTAAAAAACTTTATTAAGAAGATTAATCTAAAACAGAACACTGGGAAGATCTATTACATCTGTGTATTGAGAATATCCCAGGAGAAAGATTGACGGAAAAACAACTTCGATTTGGGAAATTTTTAGTTGGAAATTGGGAAAAATGGTCAATTTTTTCAATTGGGAATGGGGCCGTTTATCGGTCCCATTTATATAAGGTAAAAAAACGCTGATATTTGATTAAGTGTATCTACAATGATAAAGAATGAGTATAAACTGACCAAATCATCGCTGGTCAGATGCACTAAAAGCATGATACATGGGAAGTGGTATCAGTATCGGTATCGTTAAAATACCGTATCGTTTCGTTGGTATCAGTATCGGTATCGGACCGGTTCGTGCTTAACGATATCCAACCCTACAGAAGACGTCAAATAAATGAGACTACCTCAGACAGTGCATCCCCAACACACAGGCCGTTTCGTAGACTGCGATGACATAAATGAAAATATACTTCTTTGCGCCATTTGTGTATTGAACATACATAAATTTTGAACATACATAAATTAATAAAGTCCGTTACTCGACAGCACAAAAATAGTATGTCAACACAAAATATCACAATGAGTAATGTCCGGTAAGTTTTGACTGAACGATAACCCAGGTTAAAATACGCTGTTTATGTACATTTCGCCGATATATAGATATTTAAATTATCCTCATTGAAATTATATTTCTTTGTTCTTTAAAACGTGCGTATAACAAAATTAACAAACACAAATATAAAACAACGTCAACAAACAAAGTCAATTTTATTTTTGCCGATTTTATATTTTTCACGTTTGACCGCTAGGATTTGTTTTATCTCAGTTCGGTCTAATTAACCGGTAATCAATCAGAAGCCGGTAGCAGTCAATTAAACAGTTAATCCAATCAATTCATATAGTCTCCACCCGCAAAAAGCATCATAAACTTCAAAGATAATCGTTAAATTATTAACACAATAGCAGCGATTAGATTACACAGTGACACCATTTACAGGCAGGTTATTTCCGCCTCTGTGCCACAAGCTGTGACAGCAGCGAATTTGATTGATTGAGACCCCACCCCATCATCACCACCACCATGGATATACAGGTACCCTGGATTTGAAACTGCCTATACTATCAGTGTCCATTCTAGAAACTCACAAGTAGGGGGGATTTTCCCCCCTACTTCTGAAAAATAGGGGGGAATTCAAAAATATTGGGGGGATTCTTTAAAACGTATACCAAGGCATATGGCTTCAACTTTATTCTTACCGCTTTACATGTCAAAAGACAGCTTCCCGAATATCCTTCTCTGCTTCTTCGATTTAAACTCTTGCAGGGCACTTGTGGGGTCAAAGTCCTTCAGTGGAGGGCCTTCAATGGCAATCGTCATTAAACGCCGAATTGCTGAATCTCCGAGTATATTTCTGTGACCAGTTTTGATAAGGTATTGCACAGAGCAGCCTCTTTCACAAACTGCTGTTTGAACTGGGACAGTTAGGGCAATGGTTGCAAGTTTCAGTAAGTTTGGAAAGAGGTCTTTGTGGCACTCATAGATGACTTTCCACAACACAGGTAGCTAGTCTCTTGGGTACTTCTGCTGGAGGAGGAGTGGCTTCAACAGGCAGCGTTTTTTTTCCTTCTTTGGACGAGTCCGTACCCGTTCCCAATCGCCAAAAAATAGCATTTTCCCCAATTTTGAGTTAAAAAAAATCCCAATTCCAGATTTTTCTTCCCAAAATTGTAAAATGTTTTAGAATAATCTTCTTAATAAAGTTTTTTACCAGGGTTTTCGACGTTTCTTCTGCTTTTCTGTGTAAGGTCACATACCACTATTGTTTTGTGGGCTACTGATTGGCTGAAAATAGTATAGGTGTATTAGGGTATATCTTTTTCGAAAGAGCTATTTTCTGATTGGGTAGAATTGCCTTAATCATAACTGCTGTACATAAAATGTCAAAATAATATGTGTAGGTGATAAAAAAAAAAATATGTATTTGTTCTTGCATCTGGGCTATTTTATCAAGTTAAGAAAATTGCAGGTACAGTCTACTCTCAGTAACTCAAACTCGCTTATTTCGAATTTCTGCTTAAGTCGAATTTTTTTCACGGTCCCGATTTTATTCCTGCTATTTTTATGCAATTTGACTTCTTTTAAGTCAAATTTCGATAAGTCAAACTATTTTTCTGGTCCCAAACACGAATCTATACATTAATTTACTCTCGCTAATTCGAAGTTCAATTAAAGTGCCAAATGCAAGTTTGATCAAACACAAGCCGGCGTCAAAGTTGATTGTGAAGCAAACAAAAGGTGATAATTGCTGAGATGATTTGACCTGTAACAAATAAATCATGGTGACATGTTTGTTATTTTCTTGTGTTGTCTCTGAAATTTCCTGATAAATTAAGGCTTGTTAACGAGGAAGTTTGTTTACGCTAATTGAAAACAATGGCTATCGCGTGGGTTAAAACAGTTATAATAATTATACTAATTTGACATGGACGAAACGTAACTAATTAATTAATGAGTGGCAGTTGTCAATGTTCTGTTTTTTGCTATAAAATTCGAATGTTTAATGTAAGAGAGTAGATAATGAAAACACCGAAAGAACATAGACTTATAGACCTGAATGTTGTAAATTGTTTCGTTTAAATATGATTTCTTATAATCAATGTACTGTCTGTGTAAATCTAAACGTCTGTTTATAGAAATGCATTTGTGGCAATATTGAAAACATTGTTTCATTGTTTAGTTATATATGCCTTTCTCTGTTTTTAATAAATTATGAAATCATAAATATTTTGCTGATTTATTTCATTACCAAAACGTTTTCTTATACTGCTTTAACATGAAATGCCCGAATATACAAACTGACAAAACGAAAGTAGAATGCTGCGATACAGGTCATACAGTGAGTGTGTCTCAAATTTGAGCGTGATAATAACAGTAAGTAAATAATGTAATTGCATCTTCCTATTGGATGTGAATTATAACTGTAAAGAAACATATTCATAAACATATATGAAGAAAGAATTCATGTATTTCATTAAAATCGGCAAATATCGGCAATATATACACGTATATGCATAGTGTAAAACTGGTGGGTGGGGTAATAAAACAACAAGTATGCCATAATCGTTTAATTCGAACTTCGGATAACTCAAACTTTTTTTCCGGTCACATGAAATTCGAGATACTGAGTGTGGACTGTATAGTAAATTTTCAGAAATTCAGATTTATTTGCTGCGTGCCTCATCAAACCGAAAGTAGGTGAAAGCAATACAAAAGCCCCAATTGTTTGCACTTTTTTAAGTGAGTCTAGGATAGTTCTTGAAAATAAAGTAGCCTAAAAGGTTCCCTTGGATGTGTAAAATGTGTTTTAGGGCCAAAAGGCTATAATGTAACCCTATGTAAAATGCAATAGTGGTATATGACCTAAAATTGAAACGCAAAAAACAGCCTCTTCACCCGAGGACGACGCCATGTTGTTTATGCGTTGCAGAAACGCTTTACCGCTTGTATGTTATCGAAACGCTTTACCGCTAGTATATTCTACTATGTAACAAGCGCCTTAGTGAGCGATGGGTTAATACTAAATAAAGGACGAATAACAGAAATCGTCTGGGTCAGGAAACTCTTTCCTCGGTCATGAGAATATGCAGAGAATCTGGTGCAACCCTAAATGACAATGAACTTAACAGCATTGTTAACATTTTCGGGGACAACAAAAACAGGGAAATTATTCTGTAACAACACAGTGAAGTACAATAAAAACTTGAAACATTACAGTTGTGAAAATATTTTATTATGTAAATCAGCAATAAATATGTAATATTTCACAAAATACAAAAAATTTTTTTTTCCCAATTCTGAGAAAAGACGAGCGTTTTTTCCCAATTTTGAGAAAAATCTCATGTTTTTTCCCAATTTGACCGTTCACGGACCCATTCCCAAAATGGTGAAAAAAAAACGCTGACAGGGAATATTCCTTTTTAGTGGCCTTCAAATCAATGTATGGTGGATGGTCAGTGTCACTGACATCCTTTCTGGTGACACCATAATGTTCTGTCAAAATGTCAAGTTTTTCTGATCCATAGCTTTCAATGTCAGCCTTTGGAATGAAGGACAGATCCCTCATGGCTTAGCAGTCAAATGCAGAAATGACGGACACACTGTCTGAAGGAAAACGCTTCCTCATGTTGTCTATCAGATTGGTGGTGAATATTTCTAATGTGGTAACAGGAACATTTTGCTGCTGTGTGTGATTCTCAAGCTTGTGGCCAAACAGAGTGTTCCCCTCACCAAGCAGTGTTTTCAGTTCTCTGGTGTGGTGGCCTTCATGAGTTTTCAGATACTCTATCTGTGAAATTGCAAGCTCAACAGCAGGCTGGATGACAGACACATCAAGAGAATCCTTCTGAAATACAAGATTCAGGTGGGTCACTACAGGTATAATGTCCATCAGCATCCAGGTAATTGCCACAAACTTGTACTGCAGCAGGGCTTTTCTTAGGCCAGTTGCTTTTGGATCTTTGGACAACTCTGTTGAATCAAAATAGGTGACTAAGGCACTCCAGGTCTTGTAGATCCTCTCAAGCACATTGTAAAATGAGAACCACCTAATGTCATGCATCTCACGCATTTTGATCTGCGGGCTGTTCAAAATGTCCTGCAAATGTGCTAACCTGCTGCTTCTCACAGAGGAAGATTTAAAGTAGTAGTAGAGATTGGTAAGAACAGTTTTGTACTGCTGCATTTTGTCAATCTTTGTTGCTGCCTGGCTAGTACAAAGAGCTAACCTGTGAGCTACGCAGTGAATGTTTATGAGGTATGGTGATCTCTACGAAGCTGTGCTGCGACTCCATTTTTCACCCCTGTCATTACACTTGCACCATCTGACCCCAGGCACAAAATCTTCTCAGGTGGTACACCAAACCCAGACAAAACACTGACCAACACACGGGTAATAGATGTGGCATCCTTCTCTCCAATGGTAAAATTACCAAGAAAATGAGTCTTGACATTGAAATCCATGTCAACAAATTTTGCATACAGTATGAGTTTGCCAGTTACAGATATGTCTGTGCTCTCGTCTGTTAATATAGATACACACAATGCATTTTTCATATTGTCAATAATATCTGACATGATAGTATCTGCAATAGCCTGTTGCAGTTCTTCTGCAATAAGGCGAGACCTGTATGATGCATTGTGTCCCACATTCAAGTTCTGTACCTCAGGGCAACCTAGCTTATCTAACAGTTCAAGCAGAGAAGGGTATTTTTCAGTCGCTATGTTCTCTTATGAAAGCCAGTATACCGTGTCAATAGCTGAGGCGATTGCCAACTCTTGTTTAGAAACCGCTTTACTCACTGCCAGTTTCAAGCTCTTATTTTCAGTTTTTGCAACGACCGACAATTTGTGATCATTAGTTTCGGCATGCCTATGCAAAGTAGACGTTCTAAAATTAGAGGAACCAGTCGTAAATGAATTGGTCATTTTGTTTGCAATGGCATTATGCAATAATTGCACTTCATTACTTGCTTTTCATAACGTAGCCATTGCCACTCTTGCAACCACTTGTTCTGAAAATTGCACAGCCTTATGTTTTTGGTTTCGCCCTCCGTGCTGGTTGTCTGAACTGGGTCTGAATCTACACACTTTTCAGACGATTCAGATGATGGTTGCTCTGATGCTTTAGCCTTAGGTGTTATGAAAAAGTCGGGAAATTCGCCGATTACCCGACATCGTCACAATATTCGTCTGCAAACAGCGATGTTTACCGGTGCTAATTTGTAGAATCGTCTGTAGACAAAATTTAAAAGATTGTAAATTTCCAATAACAGTCATAATTTTGCATTTTAATACTAGATAGTATCATGTCTTCAAGAAATAAAATTATTACAATTCGAAAGAATTAAAATAAAGCTCAAAAGAGAAATATATATGTAAATATATTTCGTTCATTGTGAATCACACCGCCACGTGGCGAAATTCGTATTACGCATACAACCAGTTACTCCTACAGTACTACACGGTTCTCTCCCTTGCTATATATACTAAGGGAGAGAACCGTGTAGTACTGTAGGAGTAAACATGCATGTAGGTGAGACAGAGGTTTTAGTCAATCGCGACAGCTACATATTCGTGTTTTTAAGCTTTCATTAAGTTTGTCAGAACTCATATTCTGCATTTGTCGGATAGTCGCTGGTTCAAAATTATGTGCGCTAATCCCGCATTCCGTGAAAAAACATGCGGGATCTACGAAAATTTGGCGTGAATCCCGCAATCGCGCGTTCTAGAATGGACACTGCTATACGCCCCTTGTTAATCTCGATTTATCCACCGAATGGCGAATAAGCTGGTTCCCTGATTACTCTGTGGTAAACAACCGTACGATGTGATTTACGTGCGCGGTGGCCATTTTTGACGCGATTCATTATCCTGAAATGAGTTGATGCTGACATAAAGCTGATTTATTAACATATTACTATGCAATCTATTTCAAATATCGAGCTAAGTTATTTAAATATGCATGTATTGCTTTTAATTGATTGAAAAAATTATGGAATTCATACGTTGGATTTTAATGGCGAAAATACACTCGATAGCTGTGTTGATTTTCTTTTTCTACAGTTTTCGGCTTGAATCGAGAAGGTACATTTCTAGAAATTTAACTCCTCTTTCATTTACGGTACGATATTCAAAATAATTATTCATTCTTAATGCCATTATTGTGTAGATTTTGTTGATGTCCTTGGATTTCTGTATAGTCTTTGTTTTGTTCTCAAATTACGCAGTTGAAATTGGTTCAAAATTCATAAAAAAAAATCTCGAGTATTTTTCATAAAAAATGTATACACATTTTAAAAAGTCAAACTACTGTTTTATTTATGTTTCGATATTCAAAATAATTATTCCTTTGTATTGCCATTATTGTGAAGATCTGATTGATGGCCTTGGATTTCTGTATAGCCTTTGCTTTGTTCTCAAATTTCGCAGTTGAAATTGATTGAAAATTCATTAAAAAAATCTGGTATGTTTCATAAAAATGTATACACATTTTAAGAAGTCAAACTACTGTTTTATTAACTGTACTATATTCAAATTAATTATTTCTTTCTATTGCCATTATTGTGTAAATTCATTTATGATGTACGTATTTTATAATTATGTGAACGACGCGATACCTGTGTATTCGGTATGACACATTTGACTTTTGGGTACTTGCTTGCAATAAAACAGAAGTATTATATTGATCACCAACATCCTGTTATTTGAACCACAAGACAACCCTTTGAATTATATTTGTTACCGCCCTTCTAAGGATTGTTAAGGGGACAATATGCCGAAATACCGCGCACGACCACCTTGTATATTCGGTATGACACATCTGACTTGGGCGTGGAAGGTTGTAATAACAAAAAAGGAAAGCATTCCACCGATTATTACATCCTGTTTATTGGCACACATGGTGACAAAACTGAATTGTATCAAACACAGACACGTCGACCGTACTGTAGAAATGTATATTCGGTATCGAACGGTGTGAATTAGAAGGTCAGGTGTGCAATATGGAACAATCTACCACTAAATGAATATCCTGTTTATATTGAACCACATACCTAATATATCTGTGATTGAACATAACAAGATTAACACAACTGAAGCCAAAATCAACTTAACTTATGTACTTACATGTATCATTATGGATGTATATGTACACTTTGCCGAGTCACATGATCATTGTCGCAGTTTCACATACGGTCGTCTTATTTATTTTGTTTATTAAAGTTAAAACAGAAGTCACTTTATAGAATAAAGAATAATCTCTCAGCTAGCTTAAATACGTTTCCCAAAAGAGACAAATCAGCAATGATCTGAATATATATATATATTACAATTTGCAATGTCACGTCACTGTCGCAGTTTCGAATTATTACGGATAAACGAACGAATATTTTGTTATTTAGTTCGTTTTTAGTAAAGCTAAAACAGACATCACTTTATAGAAGAAAGAATTAGCTCTTAACGTCTTTGAATTACCCAGCTAACTTAAAAACTTTTCCCAAAACAAACAAATCCGCAACAATATGTATATATATATATAATTATTTTTTTAATTTGCCGAGTCACGTCACTGTCGCAGTTTCACATACGGTCAAACGAAATAGCCAGCTATCTTAAATAATTTTCCCAAAACAAATAAATTGACAACGATATATATACTAGGTTTTCTTAGATTTGATAAATTCGTAAGACGGTGCGTAACTTAACTCAACGCGCATGCGCGAACAACCCTTACCTGTACGCTCAAGTATTCATGGGTAAATTATTATTTTATGGATAAATTGGATTTACGATATGTTTCGAATCCAGAGTATGTATATCTATGCCACCACCCGAATATATATTTATTTTTTTGCGTTTTGGATTATTTGGATATTAACATTTAAATTTGAACGCAATCATTTACATATAAAACAAGAAAACTGAAATGAGGTCACAATAAAAAAATTGCTAGATTCTCCCCTCCTTCCCTGAGTTGCCACAAATTTATTTAAAATGACAGCATTTTTGAATTAAAACTGATAAAAAACCAAAAATAAAATATCACACCCTGCCCAAAATTTTATCCCAAACCCCTCCAACCCCACCCCACATTGTTTTAGCCTTTTTTCTGATGGTATATACTGGCTATATAATTTATTATTGTCTGAAAATTCGAACACTGGAGCTGTGCTGTTCTCCGACAGCTCTTTTTTTTTTATAAACTGCGTATTGAATTCTTAGTGGTGGGGAAAAAAAAGAACCCAATTCTAATAATATATAAATTACATGTATTGTCAAAATTATTTATGGAAATGCTGGAATTTGGAGCACGTTCAAGATTTTTAGTCATTGGTTTATAGCAATCTAAATGAAAGATCCAGAATACTCCTTAAATTAAAATTTAATAAGTCCATATTGAATCAGTCCATCAAATAGTTTATAATTACTTATTATTGCAGAGAAGAGAAAAAAAATTAAAAAAAATTAGGGACTTGAACTCGGATTTTCTGCATAGAAGTCGGGAGCTGTAACCATTAGGCCACGGCATTAAACGTGTGACGTCATAATTAAATAGTATATATTGTATTGTATTAGGCTGATCTATCACGCAAGACCTGAATACTGTGAATAGTAACGTCAATAGTGCTTATTAAACTGCATAGTCAGTTGAAATTGTTCTTTTTAGTCGTATTTATCGATTATTGGTCGATAATTGGTCACTGGCGAGACAGTTAGCCAGTACTGATTTATCCTCATCGATTGCGAAATTAATGAAAAGTTACGATGGCATTGATCGTACATAGTCGGCCAATTCCTTCGGTGATAGCGAGATATTGCGAATGCCACCTAGACAAGGGACATCACCGAAGAGGCCGAAATGAAATTACCATGCCTATCAGCGGAAGTAGCTACTGGTTTCCCTTTCCGTAAGCTTGACTCTCATATACTTGGCCGAAATCGGAAACCAAAGGGATAATTTTTTCAAACTCATAGTATGTGGACAAAAGTTGATACCGTTAAGGGGATTTTCATCCCCTATTAATGATTTGATGCAAATTCAACTCAAGTATGGATAATGCAGCAGTGTAATGTTTATATTCCCCTTGAAAAATCGCCAGAAAAAGGTGGGGTCACAAGACATGTAAGAAAGTTCTTGTTTGTTTACTAAACAGGTCAAGGGTACAGCTGTTTTCATTAATGGTTACTCACAAAGTGTAAGCAAAGAGCCGAAATTTCGAAAATGTTCATCAGTGATCCAGTAAAACCTATTAATACGCTTCTTATACATATGTAGTGATTGTCGATGACCTTGCGGTCTGGTTCCTGGACTTGTGGGTAGCCAGCTTATTCCCTCCAAATAACACCACATGATCTGTCCCAGACGACATGTGACCACGCTCAGGAGCACAAACCCTGTGAGGCCAGCATCATGGAAGACACTCTGGTCAAGCTAGAGCAGAAATTGGAAAAAATGACACAGACTCTTGATTCGCTCAGTGAAGGCCAACATGGTGGGCAGGGGCAACCCGAAAGCCCATCCCCATACCAGAGGCAATCACCGAGATTGGCATGTTTTGGGTGCGGGGAGACTGGGCATTTCAGGCGGGAGTGTCCACTCAGGGAGCATGTTGAGAATGCTTTAAACAGGACAGGGTCGAGGGCGAGGGCCGAACTTCGATCCAGGGACGATTAGGCCGGACAAGGGGGACATCGATCAGCACAGCCCTTATACTGTGATCAGGTAGAGAGTCGAGAGAGAGCTCGCCATTCCATGCAACTGCCTGGGATGTCCGAATCAAAGCCAGGGGTTGTGTCACCACCAAATCAGGGTAAAGTAAGTTCACGAGAGGGCGGAGAACGAGGGAGTAGAAATACCTGAACATAAGGGCGGGAACTCGGGGGACCGGTAGTCCATTGGGGCCGGAAGTAGAAGGCCAGGGTACGGATGGAGGGGAGGTGTTTAAGGTGTGCCAGTTGGGTTCTACATCCCAGTCAATTGTTGAGGTCCAAGTAGATGGACATAAAGTGGATGCGGTGGTGGACACGGGGGCGTAGGTTACCATTATTTCGGATAGGATTTATTGGTCTATGGAGGTACCTCCCAAAATGATTAAGGATGTTAAACTCTTGACACCAGGTCAGGAGTTGTCAATGCACGGGTTTCTTGTAGGTCCAGTAACTTTAAAGATTGGCGAGAAGCATATATAAGGAGAAAGTGTATGTAGCTCCTATCGCGGAAGATATGTTCTAAACATATTTATTTTACATCGATTGCGAAACAAGTTCTTGCAACTTAGATTAATCACTCTCGATGGCTTCCTGGGTAGAACCAGTACTAAGCAATGTGGATTAATTATCTTGCTCAAGGATAAATAACGTGGCCGCGACGGAGGATCGAACCCACGACCTCTCGATCAGGAGTTCGGCGCTCTACCACTGGACCACGCACTCCGCGGAAGATATGTTACTGGGCTGCGATAAGTTATTAGTCCCCCAACGTTCCCGGCGGGGACTATAGGACTATAGTTTGCACCCTGTCCGTCCGTCCTTCCGAAATGCTTGTCCGGGCCATATTTTCAATACTATAAGACTGAGATACCAAACTTGGTATGTGGATACATCTTGGGATAGCAGTGTGTCGCATACCAAAAAAAGGTCACTGACCTTGACCTGTGACGTCTGTCATAGAAAATGCATGTCCGGACCGTAATTTCAATACTATAACACTTAGAGATACCAAACTTGATATTTGAATACATCTTGGGATAGCGGTGTGTCGCATACTAAAATAAGGTCACAGTGACCTTTACCTTGAACTGTGACCTGTCATAGAAAATGTTCCGAAAATGCTTGTACGGGCCATATTTTCAATACTATAAGACTTTTGAGATACCAAACTTGGTATGTGGATACATCTTGGGATAATGGTGTGTTGCGTACCAAAATAAGGTCACTGTGACCTTGACCTGTGACCTCTGTCATAGAAAATGCTTGTCGGGACCGTATTTTCAATATTATAACACTCAGAGATACCAAACTTGGTATGTCACGTACCAAAATAAGGTCATTGTGACCTCTGTCATAGCAAATGCTTGTCCGGACCGTTTTTTCAATACTATAACACTTAGAGATACCAAAGTTGGTATGTAAATACATTTTGGGATAGCGGTGTGTCGCGTGCCAAAATAAGGTCATTGTGACCTTGACCTGTGACCTCTGTCATAGAAAATGCATAGTAATGCTTGTCCGGACCGTATTTTCAATACTATAACACTTAGCGATACCAAACTTGGTATGTGAATACATCTTGGGATAGCGGTGTGTCGCGTACCAAAATAAGGTCATTGTGACCTTGACCTGTGACCACTGTCGTAGAAAATGCTTGTCCGGACTGTATTTTCAATACTATAACACTTAGAGATACCAAACTTGGTATGTGAATACATCTTGGGATAGCGATGTGTCGCATACCAAAATAAGGTCATTGTGACATTGACCTGTGACCTCTGTCATAGAAAATGCTTGTCCGGATCGTATTTTCAATACTATAACACTTAAAGATACCAAACTTGGTATGTGAATACATCTTGGGATAGCGGTGAGTCGCATACCAAAATGAGGTCATTGTGACCTTGACCTTGAACTTTGACCTCCATCATAGAAAATGTCTGGAAAATGTTTGTCTGGGCTGGTGGGGGACTATGGATTGCCCTGCAATTCTTGATGCTCTTATTTCGCCTGGGAGCAACCAATCTTAATATGGATGAGGGTGCATTGATAATTGAGGGTCAAGTTCTCGGACTGAGTACTGGCCGGGGGGCTATTGACCCGGCAGTATCGGTACTACCTTCTAGGATGAACCTGGATGGACCTGTCGAGTTTGACTTTGTTGTGGAGGTTAGTGAACCCCGGGGGCAGTTGGTGTGTGGCAAGAAACAAGGAGATGCGGTTGCACTATCGGGGAAACCTGTTGGACAGGGACACTGCAACGCATTTGTGGCCAGAGTTGAGCCAGAGGAACTGTCGTGTGGGGAATGCGAGTATTGCACCAGGGCGGACAGGAACTGGGGGAGCCTCCTGCAGATGGTGGATGAGCAGGGTGTCAGCAAGGGAGTTCCATGGTTGTGGAATTGATCACTCGGCAGGGTCCGCAGGGGTTGCAGGGGAGCGAGGCTTTTGAACAAAAAGTCAAACTGGAAAGGTTGAGCGGTCTTAGAGTGCTGGTAGTAGAACCAGAGGTAGAGGTTCGAGACAAATGGGGTGAACCGGATCCAGGGTATATGGTTTACGGCCCGGATACAGGGGCGGATGGGGAGGACCTATTGATGCCCTGGGATCCTGGAGGACCCGTTGAATGGGATCGTGGGGAATGCAAGTAGGACCATTGGAGGCCCTGGGATCCAGGCGGACCCGTGGAACGGGATTGTGAGCTGTGCAACAAGGACCCTTGGAGGCCCTGGGATCCAGACGGACCCATGTAACGGGATCGTGGGGCATGCGGGGAGTACCCTGGGATGAGCAAGACCGACTGGCAAACAGGGACGAACCGCGGGTACTCCGGGATCTGGGAGGCGGCCAAGAGGTGCGGGGGCCTGTCCTGAAATGACGGCCTGGGAATTTGGGAGCGGTTGCTCTCTCCCGGCGTCACCAGGATGCTAGACTATAAGAGGGAAGGGGAGATGGCCACCTGCTCGTCTTGTCCAGGGAACAGAGCGTAGGTACTGCCTTGTCCAGGGGACAGAGAGCAGGTACAGGTGTAGGGGGTGCCCATGGCTCCCCACCTGGGAATCTGCTGGCACAGAACGCGTGTCAGATGTTCCTCCGGCAGTAAAATACGCCGGAGGGACATGGGGGAGGGCAATAGGGGAAGTTCATGAAGTTAAGGTTGGTCACTGGGGGAATTGTTAGGAACAAAATATCAAGCAAAAGCAGTGAAAAGCTAAGGCTTAGGTCACCAGGGTTACTGGGAAATACTATGGGTTGGGATTAAGGTTTGGTTACCATGGGTTATTAGGAATAATATGAAAGTTTGGTTACCATGGGTTATTAGGAATATGTTAAGGTTTGGTTACCAGGGGCGTTTATAAACAGGGATTATTGTTGGGTTTTTATTATTATTGAATTTTTATTGTGGGCTATTTGGGGTTAATACAGGGCCTGCTGCAGGGCAATATGGGGGTTGTAAACTGCTGGAAGTCATATCTTTGGCAGGAGGTTTAAAGTGTGTGGTAGTACCCAAGTCCAGGGGAGGCCCATGACAGTTGGGACTAAAAACCCGAAAAGGGAAGTAAGCGCTCACCGGTGACACTCTGGGTATACTTACTAAATGCTTTATTATACCAATCTTCGGAAGGAAACTTTGTAAAAACTTTAGAACTGATAAAGATCTCTTTAATCAATATAATTATTTATTTTAAAACAAACAAAGAAAAAATCAAACAAACAAATCTTTCATTCCCAAACACGAAGTTAGTGTCTACTCTCAAGAGTCAAACTCAGTATTCAGTGTGTAAATTGAGCAAAATTAAATTCCATGATCCTTCTTTCCTTAAGAAAAACACGAAGAGCCAGACAGAAAAATAAGGAGTCCAAGTTATCTATTAAATTATAAATAGTATTTTTAATGAGTTTTGTTATAAATAAACATAACTAGAATATATTTAAATTATTGTAATAAAAGATTAAAAAAAGATATTATTAAATTAATGTTTTATTTTGTTATTTATAAATTATATTAACATTAAGTTTTAAAATTTATATATGATACACTTTCTATCAATATGATTCTCTGCAATATTATTGACGATTTCCAAAATCGCCGCATTTTTGTGTAGCATAAAATATAGGGATCACTTTGTCGTCCGTCCGTCAGTCTGTCCGTCCGAGCAAACAAAATGGTAGTTAGGTGTCTAGTCACTTAACTTTTGGACTCTGTGTCATTAGGGTTAATTAGGGTTAGGAGCCAATTAGTCACATAAAACATGTCCAATTTCGGGTTTATGTGGCTAATTTGGGTTTATGTGGCTATCAAATATGCATTAATTAGTCGCTTAAGACTATAAATGTTAGAATGTCAGTCCGTCACGAAAACTTAACGTTGGCTATAACTTTGTCATTTCTTGATATTTCTTCATCAAACTTTCAATATATACTCATCATGACAACATCAACATGTCAATACTAAAATATAAAGGTCAAGGTCACTCTGAAGGTCATTATATGGGTTAAATACTCATTCCCCCCGCTCCACACCGAAAACTTAACGTTGGCTATAACTCATTTCTTGATATTTCTTCATCAAACTTTCAATATATACTCATCATGACAACATACCATTCCAAATATATTCAGGTCAAGGTCACACTGAAGGTCATTATATGGGTTGAATATTATTTTTTTCCTCACGGAAACTTAGTCAGGCTAGTGTGTCAAGGTCATTTATCAGAGTCCAAAAAACCTTGTTATACTGACAAAGCACTGACAGCGACACACGTATTCTGCAGAACACCCGTCTAGTATCAAGCAAAAGAGCTGCATTTTAGAATATCCAAAAACCGGAAGTGCAACCTAATGATTGACCCTTCAAATTATATCACGAATAATGATGTAATGTTTCAACCTCCGCAGATTGATATATTGTAGCCAATAATCACTGCCACCACACAAGTCACGTGATGATAGCTATGGCCATGCAGGGCTTTTTTTCTAAGAACTGTGAAGACTCCCTAGCCTGGTCATTTTGTGAAAAAACAGCATGATAACTGTCTGATTTGTGAAAAAAGTATTAAAAGATTAATTGTTAAAAGCAATGTTACTCAATAAATGCATACATTGTTTTTGTGGGAGGATGACACTATAAACAAATGTACAATTTAATATTCAGCATAATATATATGTTACATTTTAGATAAACTTTCTAATGTAAATGTATCCAAAACAAAACAATATAGAGAAAGTTAGATGGGGGAAATGTTGTTTAAAAAAACAAAACAAAAATCAATAAATTGTAAACAAAATTGTCCACAATTGTGAAAAAAGTGACAAGTTTTGAATTGTGAAGTAACCGAATTTCGGCCCCTCTTTTAGAAGGGAAAAAGCCCTGCCATGGCCATGCGATTACAAAAAATGGCGTGCTTGGTACAGCAAACTCTTCCCGTAACCAACAGGCAGTTGGCAATAACATCATCATCTTCGAGAAGATGTTGAAAACATTCAATCTGTTTTGGCTTGGGTCATAGATTTAAATACGTATGTAGGTCTATGCTTGGGTGTAATCTCTTGATTAAATTTACACACAGCTTCTGTAATGTTCTCAACGGAATACATGTTTGTTTACAAGTAACCAAGTAACCGGTGTTCATATTCGCTAAAATTGATTTTTTTGAATAAATAAATTGTTTTTGTAACCAGATACCGTTTTTCACACTATTTTCCTATGTTATGAACAAAACAATTTGAAATATTGACCTAAAACATATTTAACCAAAAAGTTAAACTTAGCTGGATTTCAGCTGGTGGCAGTGGTTACTGTAACAGAAAGGGGAAGTAACCACTGCAGGGAGTTTGGTAATGTTTTAATATGATGTGTAAAATAAACACTACCATGTCTGTTTTAATGTTGATTTTATACCAGCAAATGTTATTATCATTTGAAGTGAAAAGGACCGTAACACCTAGTTTTGTGGGAAAATGTACATCGCAACATCTCGAACATTGTCTTGTTTTCGCAGTGAAAATGAAAGTCAACAAACTGTCGTGAAAATAAAAACAAAAGTTTCTTTTATTATTATTTAGTTTAGGGTTTGTCTATTTATCTCAGTCAAAAGTATGTCTACAAGACTAAAAAAAAATCTGCATGGTAAAATCCTCGAACTTCAATGTTAGTTTAAAATTAATTACCTTCCTGGCCGTTTTTTGGATTTGAATAATTTTTGGTCGCCACCTGGATGCGTGAAAGTAAACTTTTAGTCGCCCAGGCCATTTTTTTACTCGCCCTGGGCAAGTGCTAATCTGTTTCCCTGTATACCATGTATACGATGGTGGGCCGCCACGCTATCAACACATACCGCCATACAAAACAATATTATTTAGCGAACTTGATGTAGAATACCAGAATTTCATCTGGGCGAAAATGGACTTGTGCAACAAACACCATAACGTAAACTGAATCTAGACCGATATAGTACTCTGGTTACCTGTTGTTAAAGTAATATGATGCAGATGCTTGTCATCCAGTCTTCAACGATAAAGCAAGCGTCTCAATTAGTGATGTAACGATTGTCGCTGACAATCGAATATCTATCGCTAAAAACCAACCGATTCCGATTATCGATTTTTTATTTTATAATCGATTGTCGCCGAGTTCGAAAGTGTGAAACGGCTGGTTACGAAAAGCACTCAAACAAAATGGCTGAATCGGCAACCGAAAAAATTCTTGACGCCAACAATAACGCAATAGAAACAGCCGTTGAGCGTTCAATATATAGTTATCCAGGTGGAAGAACTAAGTTTAAAGTTTGGGATTTCTTTTGATTTTACAAAATTAAAGATGGGCCCGTTAGCAAACATACTCTTGACATGGAGAATGCAATTTGCAGAGTTTGCAGAAAGTCGTTTCACCAACAAAGGTATTTTTTTTATTATCTATATATTTGCGATCGATCGACTGAAAATAATATTAAGTAAGTTAAATATGAACAACCAACATGATATTAATATACATTATTGATCCAATTGGATGATGTGACTGATCAGTTATTGCGTCGGATTTTTATTGAACGACTATGCACGTGGGTGGGTGGGGTATTTTTTATTTGTTTTAGTTTCAGACTTTTAGGATCAACTGATCAGTCTCATTGATTACAAATTTAGCATTTAACAATAAGATAAAAGGAGTATTTTAAACAGAAATGAGTTTATTAATTTGAAATAATTTCTTTAAAAAAGGGGAGGGGATCACCTGTACCCCAACTGAGCTGTTGGGGGAGCTCCTTCAGGATAAAATATTGACTTTTAAATGGTCATTTCTGATGATATTTTGAACTCGTGTTGACAGTCTTGAGCGGTGTTAAACTCATGTCAACTGGGCTGCAGTGGTGAATTAAACTCATGACCACTGGGCTGCAAGGAAAAGTGTATGTACCACTCTACCACATGCAATGCTTCATCTACTTGATTTTATACAGACAAGATGCATAACTTGATTGAAAAATAGAATCATTTTATTTCCGATTATAATCGATTATTAATCGATTTCATACATCCGATTATATCCGATTATCGATTTCCAAATATTTCCGATTGCCCATCACTAGTCTCAATCATATTGACCGAACCGTATGTGGGAGGTAACTATCCTTCAACATCCGGGTGTCGCTGTCAAAATCGCATAAAAAGTACGCAAAATAACGGATTTGCACCGCCACCCTATAATTTCTAGACATGGAGAACCCAGAGGCCATGTCTTATAATGCCCATTTCCATCAAAAAAAGAGGGATAACTTTTTATTATAGGAACTACATTTGAGTACACCTCGGAGGTTTACATGTAATTAATGGTGATAAACCTGAAAAGATTATCTGCAACTAGTCAGTGTTGGGTTCAACACACCATATTAACAATTTTGCAATGAAAAAACATTTATAAAACCCTATTTCTGTATATAGAAACATGATCTTCTACTTCAGTACATGAACAAATTTTAGTGTTTATGTTATACATATACTTGAATACATATACTTGAAGATATTCAGGAAGTAGCTACCTCATCCAGTAGGATGTCTTGTTACAAAAAACCTCGTTCTGGAATCGTTACGGAGGCCTGCGGGTAAAATATACGTACCGAACAGTTAGCTCTTGAAATTATCGAAATTCACAGCTTCCAAGACAACTTTCAGTTTCGGCGCTTCAGGTATCCGTTCTAGTTAATAATCCCATTAGTATTCATTCGTTTTTAATGCATGAAATCATGTTAGACCTAGATAGATTGCAGGTAGTACCGACCGTGCCATCTTCTTGTCATTGAACTGAAATTACTGTAAGTTGGCATATTTGATTCTCTGGTACAAAAAAGTACGAGATTGAATGTAATTCTGCTTGTTACATGAGCAGGTTATGCTGCCCAGGCTATCGTACATGCTGAAAAATAACAAGTACAGAACTGTTGGTGTTTTTTGGCCATTTTTGGAGTTCATGTATACCTTTAAGTATATAATATGTATATATATGTATATATAAACATTTTTGGTCCAGAAATCAATATTTTAATCACTATAAGTCCATCTTTTACTATCCTAGCTCTGTGCCGGCTTAACCTGTGTGAAAAAGCAAAAAAGTGTGATACAGCCAAAGATACAATGGTACAAAGATCTGTGTGATGAAAAGATTGTAAAATAAAAAACAATCTTAGAATAAATAAAGGCAAAATAACAGTAGTAAACAGTTTATCAAAACCATAACCAGGTGTTTATAAAAATGTATATGTGCCAATTAAAAGTATAGGATTTTTTCATGGGTTCTTAAAATACCGGCGTTTGAATATGCGTAAAATGAATTATGAGTTGGTAACTCATAATTCAACGCTCAAGTTTTGCGGTTTGGTCTGGCTGGTTAAAGCCGTTTATATTGTGTCCATTATAAGTTAAATATATACATGTATGTACCTGGGTACAGGTAAATGGTGAATAAACGATTCCTAACCGTATGTCCTTGATAGCTGCCATGAGTGGTTAGAGCGCTGGTACAGTAAATCAGAGACCCTGTTTTCAATTCCCAGTTGAGGTACAATTTTTTCACCACCTGTTAATTTATAGATAGCTTGTCGTCAGTAGGTTTAGAAACGGTGTATATATGTTGTAAAATTCAGCTGTTGTTGGCCGGATAGCTACTTTAAAAAGTAGCAAGTAGCGACTAGGAGACGGAAATCCTTTAGTTTGATAAGTTTCTGCTGCAACCCAATTTTTCATTCCAACAGTGTGAGAAATGGCGAGTCATCCACTATATGGTAAGAAGAAGAAGAAGCTAGAGTCATGTCCCAATCCACTGTTTGTGCAGTGGTTGACTGAGTGGAAGGAGGAGGCCGCTGAGAAAGGAGCCAAGAGCCAGCACACCTATGGAAAGGTAACAAATATAATTCAGGCTTTTTAGCTTATGTAACAGGCCTCTTCCCAATTCGAAACTTGACTTGTTTTTTCTAGTGCTGTTTCCATTAATAGAACATCGGTCAGTTAAGCCTTTATCTGTTAAATTGATTAGGCCAAATAAAATAACTGTGTTTACTGTAACCCGACCGACTCCCCTAAAACACCACCGACTCCTCCTTTTTTAATGCGAATTAAAAAACAACTCAATTGTTCAGTTTGTCAGCACTGGCAAATGCAAGCACTCACCAAAATAATGTGAGTTCATCTTTTCTGTTGCTGCCACTCAAATAAATCGGGATGTAATTGTTCTCAAGCTTAAAATCTTTATTAATAATAAAAAAAACAAAAGCTAAAAACAAAATAAAAAGCTGACCATCTGAATCATTTTTTTTAGCAGTATTACAGTAAACACAAGTATTATTTTATTTGACTTTACGATTTTTCTTGATCAAGTTTACTCCGTTGTTGAAAAATTATAATTATTTCATTCTCTTTTCTAAAATATACAAGAGAAAGAAACAAGTTTTAATTTTTGCAACAAGTAGTCATATACCTGTAACATGGGTAAATCACAAGTTATACTTAAAGGGGTTGAAGCACTATTTTCAAACAAGCTGGAGGAATTATCAAAATGTCATGAAAAATAAAGGAGATTATACCTATTGAAAATGTGCAAAGAACTTAAATGGAGGCGGACATCGAGCCTTTTTACCATATATGACAAAATAGAGACAAAAGCAAAGAAAATCAATGCAAATTGATTAAAAATAAATACATGTATACAGATTACAGATTACAGATGTATCAATTGTATGCTAATTTTTCATTTGCAGTGATTTTCTTTGCTTTAAAACACATTTTCGCAATACGCCATATATGGTAAAAAGGCGTGATGACGACATCGTTCAAAGATGTCCTCCATTTATGTTTCTTTGCACATTTTCAATAGATCATATCTTTATTTTTCATGACATTTAATAATTTTTTCAGCTTTTTTCAAGTTTTTCAGAGCCCTTTAAAGTAAACATTGTTTCAAAATAGTGCATCAACCCCTTTAAAATAAATACTTCAGTTTCAATCAATTGCTTAATGACTAGAACATTTGAAATGTGTTTCATTTCTTCATTTAAAGAAACTAACCCGCCAAATAAAGGCAAAATTACACTACAAAACCGTTCATCAAAACTCTATCCAAGTGTTCAGGTCATATAATAATGTATATGTGCCGATTAAAAGTATAGGTTTATTATTCAGGGGTTCTTAAAATTTCATGTGATTGTATATCTGTAAAATGAATTATGAGTTGGTAACTCTTAATTCAAAGCCTTTTATATTGTGCCTATAGAGTGTAAAATGTGTAATTTGTAGGTTTAGAAACATTGTACGTATGTTTTCATATTTGGCAGTTGTTGGCGGGATAGCTACTTTAATGAATGTAGTCAGAAAAAGGCTTAAACTGGTGTCTTATATGGAAGCCATGTTCAACCAATTAATGATCGATCATTGGTTGATAGAAAATTTTGATCGATCAGGAATTTGCAAGCGATTCCCAACACTAATTTATTCCCAACTGTGGCAGAAATATTTCCCAATCAGAAAACGGCACTCAGAATTTGTAAAAAAGGCGTTGTGTAATGTGTTTTTGTCTGCCAAGTCAGTTCTGACTGAGAAGTCAGTAATTATAATGAATAATGGATGAAAATATAAATAAAGTATAATATTGTCATATTTACTTAATTGATGAAATCTTACTTCTTTCCGAGAATGAGAATAAGCATGTTTTTTCCCCAAAAATGGACAGGCGTCGGCCTCTTCTCAATTTTGTGGAAAAAAGACCCGTAATTCAGATGTATATGTAAATAAAATGGCTGCTGACAGGTTTTGGTTTAATACTTTCTTAGCTGTGAGAATCATAGCACTTATGGCAGGGCTTATTTCCACAAAATTGGGAAGAGGCCCAGGCCTGTCCATTTTTGGAAAAAATAAAACGTTTATTTCTCATTTTGGGAAAAATGTAAGATTTCATAAATTAAGTAAATATTTACAATACTATGTTTTATTTATATTTTCATTCATTATTTATTGTAACTACTGACTTCCCTGAGTCAGAATTGACTTAACAGACAATTGAATTGAATGTTGTTTAACGGCTCATCAACACAGTATAGGTTATTTAGAGCCGCCCCAGAGAGAGGGGAAGGATACATAGGAATCCGGGAACCTGCCCTACTCTTATTATCGAATAGATTCCTATGGTTCTTTAACGTGCTCGGAGGATAGACCGATACACAGGACCGCCCGGTTTACGTCCCCATCCGACAGACGAGGCTAAGGGAAAGTGTCTTGCCCAAGAACACACCGACGGAACTCAGTGGCACCACGGAGGATTGAACCCAGGGCCTCCGGTTACAAATCCGCCGCGCTACCGACTGCGCCACGCCAGCCCTCGACTTAACAGACAAAAACACATGTAAGAATAAATGCTTTTCTCAAATTCTGAGAGACGGCTACCTTCTGATTGGGAAAGATTTCTGCCACGTTGGGAAAAAAGTCGAATTAAAAAAAAAAGCCCTTTATGGTTTTATATTCTGTACCTGCCATAGAGCTATGACGCGGCAATAGAACATATAGGTAGCTGTGTGGCATGCCTCGATCCACACTTTGCGGCAAAGTTTCTGAAGACATCATGCTGCATGATGCAATGCCTGCATTAAAAATACCACACATCCATGCATAAACCTAAGTTTCCAAATATGGAACGAGATATTTCGAGAGGAAAACATTGATTGAAGTAAAACATTGTGTGCCGCATACTACCTGTATTCTCTATAGGTCGCGTCATAGCTCTAAGCTGATTTTCACAGCTAATCCTTTTTATAACATATGTCAGAGTGTTGCGCTTTTATATTCGAAAAAAATTGCATCTATGTCATTGGTACTATATATCATTGAAAATAAACAAAAATACTGCTTCTAAATATCACTTTTACTTGGTCGGTGCTAAGGTTTGGAAAGTAACTTCCAAATTTGTTAAAAATACTTAAATTGAATAAAACTTTCCAACAATATATATCCAGAAATGTGTACCAATTTTTCATAAATTTCTGAAAATTTTGGGATCTATTTTGGATACTACCAGTGCTAACATAGCTTTATTTTCATTTAGATGTATAGTAAAAAACGACTGGGTATTTATATTTTTATTATTGCATACAGAGATTTTAAAAATACGTGTCCTGAATGAATTGATGTTAAATGAGTTTTGGTTAAATTAACTGCAAACACACCATTAATTTTGCTTGGCCTGTTTATGATATTTTACTTAGCATTTATGTTCTGTGATAATGTGTCACTTTTATAAATAAACTAGCATTTATGTTCTGTGATAATGTGTCACTTTTATAAATAAACTAGCGTTTATGTTCTGTGATAATGTGTCACTTTTATAAATAAACTAGCATTTATGTTCTGTGATAATGTGTCAATTTTATAAATAAACTGTTATATACATTTGCATGCCTTATTTGCAGGCTGTCAACACGTTGAAGAAATTTCCGCTGGTATTACATTCGGGAAAAGACTGCAAAATGCTGGAGTATTTTGGTATTCCATTTTCTTCTTATTAACTGTACGAGGGATAAAACTCGGCAATACAGTGTACAATTGTCATTTTGAGCAGTTCAATCTGTAACTAACAAATCCATTGTGAGTAAGCAGTACTAATTTGATGAAATGTTTTTAGGTTCCATAAATGAGTCCTCCTAGATGTGCACAAAATGACTGGTCCCTGATGTGCACAAAATGACTGGTCCCTGATGTGCACAAAATGACTGGTCCTAGATATGTACAAAATGACTGGTACCAGATGTGCACAAAGTGACTGTTCTAGATATGCACAAATGACTGGTCCTAGATATGCACAAAATAGCTGGTCTGAAATGTGCACAACATAACTTGCCAGATGGCGTACAAATGACTTATCCCAAAATGACTGATCCCAGATGTGCACAAAATGACTGGTCCCAGATATGCACAGAATGACTTGCCAGATGGTGCACAAAAATGAATAGTCCCAGATGTGCACAAAAAAACTGGTCCCAGGTCTTAACAGAATGACTGGTCTCAGATGTGCATAAAATGACTGATCCTAGATGTGCAGACATGACTAGTCCCATATATGTCACATTACTGGTCCCTGATGGGCATGAAATGACTGGCCCCAATTGTGCACAAAATGAATGGTCCCAGATGTGCACAAAATACTAGTCTTTCTACTACTGTAAGAAATGATTATTTAGGGTAGTCAAAATCTGATAATAACCACGGAAATTGCCGACGCTCGTTCTATAAATAGATATATGTACAGCACGCCTGAATAACAGTACACAGACGACTAATTTATGTAATGTACATTTAATTTAAATGAGACATTATATTCTTTTTTTAACTGAAGTTTATATTGAACGAGTTCACTTTTCGTTGAATTAGAAAAGATTATTCTAACAAACTGTGAGCTAAGTATAATCATTCACAGTCGGTTGTGTGTTGAAGTCTTTCAGAGAAAATGGATGACTTTTGATATTTAAAAAAAAAAAATCTTTCGCGGACATTTTGAATTTTGAATTAGTGCACGGACAATGTCAACTAATGGCGCTAAAATAAGAGGTCTGCTAAATACACTGTTCTTACAGTATTCTAACTTGCCAGTATTCTATGATAATCCTCTGGCACTACCTGCTGCTGTTTTGGGTACAATATGTTTATTAACCAATCAGATGCATCTGTTTTAAGTTGTAGCAGAAATGCATTATATCTGTCGATAAATAGCTCCTTGCAGTCTCTAATTCTTAAAAGTCCTTTCCTTTACATTTAAAATATATTTCAGATCAAATCTAAACAAATCATGATCCCGAAAAATATTTGTCACCAAAAGGCTAACTCGCTCTCCCCCACCCATCCCATGATATTCAAATTTATTTCCCTTAATCCTTTAAATTATTTCTGTGGTAAACCCTGACATTGTACCAACTTGGGGAGCATTGTGACTTGAGTTGTGAGAATGGAAATGACTGGTCCCAGGAAGAAGGAATAGTTAGGCAGGAAATTTACACAAAATGCCTATTATAACTCTTGTTTTTTACATGGGTAGTACATCGTGTGTATTTGAGACTTTTTCATACATCTTCTATACCTCTGAAAAATATTATTTTTAAAATGTCAGTCCTCTCCTTCTCATAATTATAATAATAATAGAAAGGAAAATATAAATGTGACCAGCTCCTGTGGTCTCAGGTAAGCTTCTCTTGTTATTTATGAACTAAAGATGTTTAATTTTAAATAATGTGCCTTGTGACATTTGTTTTGCCATGTTTGTAACAGGAGACAAGACGTGTAAGATGTTGGATGACAGGTTGGCACAACATGTTGCCATGTATGGAACTACAGCACCTGTTAATGCTGTCAAACATGTTATATCCCCACCCAGAATTCACAGACCTAACACATCAGCAGCAGCAGCAGCAGCAGCAGCAGAAGCAAGACTAAAGCAGGGAGGGAAAAATCAAGGTGATTGAATGTATTTCTGTTTTATTTCAAATTAATACTTCCACTTTCTTCTGCGGCCATTATTTTTTGATAATTCGTTTTACAAACCCTTTTACGACAAAAGGAAATCAGAAGTTTTATTTTTCCATAGGGAAGTTGATAGTTTATTGTGATTTTTTTACCTCCTCCCAGATTTTAATCAACATTTCATTATCTTTTCCTTTCCAACGAAGTAAAAACTGGCTTTTCCAAATTTTTTATTTCTGTTTTTTTCCCTCCTCCTACAGCAGTTTTATATCTTGATGGTTTGTAAAAATGAATAATAAAACAAGAGGCCCAAGAGGGTCTGAATAGCTCTACTGGCTTTATGGAGTGTGGTTGGGGGTGGGCGTAAATTAGTTGTTGAGGCACTTATGACAAAACCCTTTTCCCTGCATTGAGCAAAATGGCAGTCGAACATAAAACTAAATCCTGCAAGTTCCCCAAGTTGTTCCCATGTAGAGGGGCCCCTTTACACAGGAGGACAAATCCCATTTTATATACGTTGTGCCTCGAGTCCTTAAATGACCATAGCAAATTATAATTAAATGCATTCACATTTGGACAAGATATGCATTTTCTTTACCTGATTACTCCCTAGGGAGCCCCAGAGGATGGAGCCAAAAACAAAAACTTATTGTGCAGCTGCACATCCTTAACTAATTAGAAATACACCACACATGAACTTGAAATCTATATAGGAGGACAAACCCCATTTTATGGATGTGTCTCAAGTCCTAAATGATCATACCAAATTAGAATCAAATACATTCATATTTGGACAAGATTAGATATGCAATTTGTTGTATTTTTTACATGTTTTCCCTCTGGGTGGAGGCAAAATCTGAGAACTTGGATCATAAAATTTAAAAAAAATAAAAAATGCCCTCACTGGGATTTGAACCCACAACCGCAGGTTCTCAGTATAGCATATTGCATATATAAGAAAATCAAGGGCCATAACTGTAGTGAAACTAATCCGATCTGGCTCGTTTTCGAACTTGTCTGCGCTTTTATTGATATTAACAATCTTTGCAAGTTTGGTAAAGATCAAATAATAAATGAAGGTGCTAGAGTGTTTACAAGGCAGAAAATGGCATTTTTCAGAAAAAACAATGGCCATAACTCTGGTGTTACTCATCTGATCTGGCTGGTTTTCAAACTTGTCCAAGCTTTCATTGATATTAACAATCTTTGCAAGTTTGGTAAAGATCAAATACTAAATGAAGGTACTCGAGTGTTCACAAGGCAAAATATGGCATTTTTTCAGCAAATCAAGGGTCATAACTCCGGTGAAACTAATCTGATCTGGCTTGTTTTCGAACTTGTCCGAGCTTTCATTGATATGAAGACCCTGGTGAAGAATAATAAAGGTGCTAGAGTTCACAAGGCAAAAGTTAACGGACGACACCATCCTGTAAGCTCAGCTGGCCTTTGGCCATTAGAGCTAAACATTATGGCCGAAAAACGGGTATGAATATTACCTGTAATGTGCCGTTTATATTTAGTAAGAATTGATTATTCTTACAAGTAGATATAAAAACAGGAAATATAGCATTCAAGGACCATTATCAACCACAAACACACACAGAAACAACTACAAAGATGAATAAAAGGCAAGATATGATATCACAAAAACAAAAGGGTTGACAATAGGGCTACCGTCTTGGAAGGGTCAGTGGCAAAAAAGGCCACTGGGGGTTTAAACCAGTTTCTAGTTCGCACCAAACCTCACTATAAAATACTCTAAAGTCATCCCCATAAATGGGACAGTGTAAATAAAGATATCCGCGCCAGGTTATGATTTTGACCTCTTCAGGAGGCAAGCTTCTTTGAAAAATGTCCTTTGGAAGGTAATGATGTCCTTCCTTTAGTGATTTAAGTCCCCCCACCCCACCCCCACCCACCCCACATTCGAAACTAAACAAATAATTATTTAACCAAATTTCTGTGTTGTTTTGGTCAATTCTTACACATATAGCTATGTTGCCCCTATGTGGGCAAGGGGAGGGCAATTGTTAGCTCTACTGGCCAAAGGCTTATGCGATCACTTTTCGTCCGTCTGTCTGTTAGCAATTTTATAAAATCGACATCTCCTCTGAAACCGCTTGAAGGATTTTGATGAAACTTCATCACAATGTTACTTGGGAGGGCCCCTCTCCTCCGAAACCACTTATTCCATTCTACTGAAATATCATATACATGTTCCTTGGGTTGGCCTCTATCAAGATTGTGTTTTTCGTTGTCGTAGAATAATCAAAATTGCCGCCACGGCGACTCAAAGTTTACATAGAGTTATATAGGAAAAGGTTAAAAATGACATCTTCTCTGAAACCGCTTGAAGGATTTTGATGAAACTTAATCACAATGATATCTAGGGTAGTCCCTCTCAGATTTGTGTTTTTCCCGGCCGCCAGTCATCCAAGATGGCCACCATGGCTAAAACTAGGTCAAATTTAAGGAAATTTCAAACGACATCTCCGAAACCACTTATTCCATTCTAATGATATATTATTTACATGTTCCTTGGGTTGGCCTCTATCAAGTTTGTGTTTTTCATTATCGTCAAGTAATCAAAATGGCCGCCACGGCGACCCAAAGTTTACATAAGAGTTATATAGGAAAAGGTTAAAAATTACATCTCCTCTGAAATCGCCTGAAAGATTTTGATGAAACTTAAGCACAATGATATTTAGGATAGTCCCTCTCAAATTTGTGTTTTTGCGGCCGCCAGTCATCCAAGATGGCCGCCATAGCTAAAACTAGGGTCAAATTTAAGTAAATTTCAAACGACATCTCCGGAACCACTTATTCCATTCTTGTGAAATATCATATACATGTTCCTTGGGTTAGCCTCTATCAAGTTTGTGTTTTTCGTTGTCAAATAATCAAAATGGCTGCCTAGGCGACCCAAAGTTTACATAGAGTTATATAGGAAAAGGTTAAAAATTACATCTTCTCTGAAACAGCCTGAAAGATTTTGATGAAACTTAAGCACAATGATATTTGGGATAGTTCCTCTCAGATTTGTGTTTTTTGCAGCCGCCATTCATCCAAGATGGCCGCCATGGCTAAAACTAGGTCAAATTTAAGGAAATTTCAAACGACATCTCCTCCGAAACCACTTATTCCATTCTTGTGAAATATCTTGGGCCTCTTGTTTTCATTTTATCTTCCATTTGAATTTGAATGCAATCATTTACATATAAAACAATTTAGATTAAATCAATTAAATTATATGTATGATTCCGGTTTCCTAACCAACCCTGTTTTTCTTCTTTTAAATTTTAAATGTTGTTTTTTTGTTTTGTATCTGACGATATCAACAAATATATATTTAAGACTGGATTTAAGTTTATTAGGTTATAAAAGTATTGCATGAAATAAAGGCAAAATACGAAACAATTTTTTTAATAAAATAAAATATATTTTCCCTACCTTCCTACCCTATTTTTAGCTCTACTGATCAGAGATCAGCAGAGCTTATGCCGTGGTGCGGCGTCCATCTGTCCGTCTGTCTGTCTGTCCGTCTGTCTGTCCGTAAACTTTTTTTTGTAGCGACTACTCCTCTGAAACTACTGAATGGATTTTCATGAAACTTTACAGAAATGTTGCCCATGAAGTCTAGTTGATCCTAGCAAAAATTCATGTTGATGTGAAATCCAAGATGGCCGCCAGATCTAAAAATAGGTTTTTAAAAAACAAGTTTGTAGCGACTACTTCTTGATTGAATTGATTGAATTGGATTTTATAGTCGCACCAACAGCTAAGGTCATATGGCGACTTTCCAGCTTCCATTGGTGGAGGAAGACCCCAGGTGCCCCTCCGGGCAATTTTCGTGCACGAGCGGGCACCTGGGTAGAACTGACGTTCCGCAAGCCAGCTGGATAGCTTCCTCACATAAAGATTCCTAGACCCCTGAGGGATCGAACCTACAGCGGTGAGGGGCAAGTGATTTCAAGTCAGAGACGTTAACCACTCGGCCACGGACGCCCCGCTTCTTGAAAACTATAGGTGATATTGATATGGGACTTTTACTAAAATGATCAGCATGACATGATGTTGGTCCTGTCAAAAATCGTTTTGATTCAACGTTAAACATGGCTGCCAGCGGCCATCTTTGTTTACAAACAGTCATATAGTAAAAACTTGTAGCGACTACAGCTTTGTAACTACTTGACAGATTTTCATGAAACTTTACAGGAATGTTGCTCTTAATGTCTAATTGATCCTAGCAAAATTTCAGATCGGCCAGAAATTCAAGATGGTCGCCACAGCTAAAAATAGATTTTAAAAAAAGAAGTTTGTAGCGACTACGTCTTGAAAACTATAAGTGATATTGATATGGGACTTTTTGTAAAATGATCAGCATGACATGTTGGTTATCAGAGTCAAACATTATTTTGATTCGACGTTAAACATGGCTGCCAGTGGCCATCTTTGTTTACATAGAGTTATATGATGAAAACTTGTAGCGACTACTTCTCTGAAACTACTTGACGGATTTTCATGAAACTTAACAGGAATGTTGCTCTTGATGTCTAATTGATCCTAGCAAAATTTCAGGTCGGCCGGAAATTCAAGATGGCCGCCACGGCTAAAAATAATTTTTCAAAAAACAAGTCTGTAGCGACTACTTCCTGAAATCAAAATCAATCAGTAGAGCTTCAAGGTCATTGACCTCTTGTTTTTAGTGTAATAGGAACCACACATATAATTTTATTTGGATAAACATGTTAAATGGAGTTATGAAAACATACATTAGATTCAATTGTTTCACAATTTTTTTTGCATGCCTGAGACAAAAAGTTTAAACTCTTGTTTTGTTTCGTATAACATTCTGTTCTGTTCTATTAAACAACACCTTCAATCTGCAGATGGTATAATAGTAGGGAACCAGTCATCAGTACATGAGCTATCAGACAGTGGGGACGAAGGGGAACCACTACAACCAGCCAGGGTTAGTCTTTATGTTGTTTGTTTTCAAAATCAAAGGACATGTGTTATAACACATTTTACAAAATAATTGAAATTCTTTGGCCCTAAATCAATCTTACGTCCTGTTGATCCCGAGGGTGAAACTGAATAGGACTAGTTTATGTCCTTGGAAGTCATGTTGATTATCGTCATGGTGAAACTGGATAGGACTAGTTTATATCCTTGGAAGTGCTGTTAGTTATCGTCATGGTGAAACTGGATAGGACTAGTTTATGTCCTTGGAAGTCTTGTTGGTTATCATCTTGGTGAAACTGGATAGAACTAGTTTATGTCCTTGGAAGTCCTGTTGGTTATCGTCATGGTGAAACTGGATAGAACTAGCTTATATCCTTGGAAGCCCTGTTATCATCATGGTGAAACTGGATAGCACTAGTTTATGACATTGGAAGTCCTGTTGGTTATCGTCATGGTAAAACTGGATATAACTAGTTTATATCCTTGGATGTCCTGTTGGTTATCTTCATTGTGAACCTGGATAGAACAAGTTTATATCCTTGAAAGCCCTGTTTTCATCATGATGAAACTGGATAGCACTAGTTTATGTCCTTGGAAGTCCTGTTGGTTATTTTCATGGTGAAACTGGATAGGACTAGTTTATGTCCTTGGAAGTCCTGTTGGTTATCATCATTGTGAACCTGGATAGAACAAGTTTATATCCATGAAAGCCCTGTTATCATCATGGTGAAACTGGATAGCACTAGTTTATGTCCTTGGAAGTCCTGTTGGTTATCGTTATGGTGAAACTGGATAGGACTAGTTTATGTCCTTGGAAGACCTGTTGGTTATCGTCATGGTGAAACTGGATAGGACTAGTTGATGTTCTTGGAAGTCCTGTTGGTTATTGTCATGGTGAAACTGGATAGAGCTAGTTCATATCCTTGGAAGCCCTTTTATCATCATTGTTAAACTGGATAGCACTAGTTTATGTCCTTGGATGTCCTGTTGGTTATAGTCATGGTGACACTGGATAGGACTAGTTTATGTCCTTGGAAGTCCTGTTGGTTATAGTCATGGTGACACTGGGTAGGACTAGTTTATGTCCTTGGAAATCCTGTTGGGTATCATCATGGTGAAACTGGATAGAACTAGTTTATATCCTTGAAAGCCGTGTTATCATCATGGTGAAACAGGATAGACTAGTTTATGTCCTTGGAAGTCCTGTTGATTATCATCATGGTGAAACTGGATAGGACTAGTTTATATCCTTGGAAGTCCTGTTGGTTATTGTCATGGTGAAACTGGATAGGACTAGTTTATATCCTTGAAAGCCGTGTTATCATCATGGTGAAACTGGATAGACTAGTTTATGTCCTTGGAAGTCCTGTTGTTTATCATCATTGTGAAACTGGATAGGACTAGTTTATATCCTTGGAAGTCCTGTTAGTTATCGTCATGGTGAAACTGGATAGGACCAGTTTATGTCCTTGGAAGTCCTGTTGGTTATCATCATGGTGAAACTGGATAGGACTTGTTTATATCCTTGAAAGCCGTGTTATCATCAGGGTGAAACTGGATAGGACTAGTTTATATCCTTGGAAGTCCTGTTAGTTATCATCATGGTGTAACTGAATAGGACTAGTTAATGTCCTTGGAAGTCTTGTTGGTTATCGTCTTGGTGAAACTGGATAGAACTAGTTTATGTCCTTGGAAGTCCTTTGGTTATCGTCATGGTGAAACTGGATAGAACTAGCTTATATCCTTGGAAGCCCTGTTATCATCATGGTGAAACTGGGTAGCACTAGTTTATCACATTGGAAGTCCTGTTGGTTATCGTCATGGTGAAACTGGATATAACTAGTTTATATCCTTGGATGTCCTGTTGGTTATCTTCATTGTGAACCTGGATAGAACAAGTTTATATCCTTGAAAGCCCTGTTTTCATCATGGTGAAACTGGATAGCACTAGTTTATTTCCTTGGAAGTCCTGTTGGTTATCTTCATGGTGAAACTGGATAAGACTAGTTTATGTCCTTGGAAGTCCTGTTGGTTATCATCATTGTGAACCTGGATAGAAAAAGTTTATATCCTTGAAAGCCCTGTTATCATCATGGTGAAACTGTATCGCACTAGTTTATGTCCTTGGAAGTCCTGTTGGTTATCGTTATGGTGAAACTGGATAGGACTAGTTTATGTCCGTGGAAGTCTTGTTGGTTTTTGTCATGGTGAAACTGGATAGGACTAGTTGATGTTCTTGGAAGTCCTGTTGGTTATTGTCATGGTGAAACTGGATAGAACTAGTTCATATCCTTGGAAGCCCTTTTATCATCATTGTGAAACTGGATAGCACTAGTTTATATCCTTGGATGTCCTGTTGGTTATAGACATGGTGACACTGGATAGGACTAGTTTATGTCCTTGGAAGTCCTGTTGGTTATAGTCATGGTGACACTGGATAGGACTAGTTTATGTCCTTGGAAGTCCTGTTGGTTATCGTCATGGTGAAACTTGATAGGACTAGTTTATGTCCTTGGAAGTCCTGTTGGTTATCGTCATGGTGAAACTGTATAAAACTAGTTTATATCCTTGGAAGTCCTGTTGGTTATCATCATGGTGAAACTGGATAGGACTAGTTTGTGTCCTTGGAAGTCCTGTTGGTTATCGTCATGGTGAAACTGGATAGCACTAGTTTATGTCCTTGGAAGTCCTGTTGGTTATCGTCATTGTGAAACTGGATAGGACTAGTTTAAGTCCTTGGAAGTCCTGTTCGTTATCATCATGGTGAAACTGGATAGCACTAGTTTTATGTCCTTGGATGTCCTGTTGGTTATCATCATGGTGAAACTGGATAGGACTAGTTTGTGTCCTTGGAAGTCCTGTTGGTTATCGTCATGGTGAAACTGGATAGGATAGTTTATGTCCTTGGAAGTCCTGTTGGAAACTGGATAGAACTAGTTTAAATCCTTGGAAGCCCTGTTATCATCATGGTGAATCTGGATAGCACTAGTTTATGTCCTTGGAAGTCCTGTTGGTTATCGTCATGGTGAAACTGGATAGGACTAGTTTATGTCCTTGGAAGTCCTGTTGGTTATCATCATGGTGAAACTGGATAGGACTAGTTTATGTCCTTGGAAGTCCTGTTGGTTATCGTCATGGTGAAACTTGATAGGACTAGTTGATGTCCTTGGAAGTCCTGTCGGTTATCGTCATGGTGAAAGTTTATGTCCTTGGAAGTCCTGTTGGTTATCGTCATGGTAAAACTGGATAGGACTTGTTTTTGTCCTTGGAAGTCCTGTTGGTTATCGTAATGGTGAAACTGGATAGAACTAGTTTATATCCTTGGAAGCCCTGTTATCATCATGGTGAAACTGGATAGCACTAGTTTATGTCCTTGGAAGTCCTGTTGTTTATCATCATTGTGAAACTGGATAGGACTAGTTTATATCCTTGGAAGTCCTGTTAGTTATCGTCATGGTGAAACTGGATAGGACCAGTTTATGTCCTTGGAAGTCCTGTTGGTTATCATCATGGTGAAACTGGATAGGACTTGTTTATATCCTTGAAAGCCGTGTTATCATCAGGGTGAAACTGGATAGGACTAGTTTATATCCTTGGAAGTCCTGTTAGTTATCATCATGGTGTAACTGAATAGGACTAGTTAATGTCCTTGGAAGTCTTGTTGGTTATCGTCTTGGTGAAACTGGATAGAACTAGTTTATGTCCTTGGAAGTCCTTTGGTTATCGTCATGGTGAAACTGGATAGAACTAGCTTATATCCTTGGAAGCCCTGTTATCATCATGGTGAAACTGGGTAGCACTAGTTTATCACATTGGAAGTCCTGTTGGTTATCGTCATGGTGAAACTGGATATAACTAGTTTATATCCTTGGATGTCCTGTTGGTTATCTTCATTGTGAACCTGGATAGAACAAGTTTATATCCTTGAAAGCCCTGTTTTCATCATGGTGAAACTGGATAGCACTAGTTTATTTCCTTGGAAGTCCTGTTGGTTATCTTCATGGTGAAACTGGATAAGACTAGTTTATGTCCTTGGAAGTCTTGTTGGTTATCATCTTGGTGAAACTGGATAGAACTAGTTTATGTCCTTGGAAGTCCTGTTGGTTATCGTCATGGTGAAACTGGATAGAACTAGCTTATATCCTTGGAAGCCCTGTTATCATCATGGTGAAACTGGATAGCACTAGTTTATGACATTGGAAGTCCTGTTGGTTATCGTCATGGTAAAACTGGATATAACTAGTTTATATCCTTGGATGTCCTGTTGGTTATCTTCATTGTGAACCTGGATAGAACAAGTTTATATCCTTGAAAGCCCTGTTTTCATCATGATGAAACTGGATAGCACTAGTTTATGTCCTTGGAAGTCCTGTTGGTTATTTTCATGGTGAAACTGGATAGGACTAGTTTATGTCCTTGGAAGTCCTGTTGGTTATCATCATTGTGAACCTGGATAGAACAAGTTTATATCCATGAAAGCCCTGTTATCATCATGGTGAAACTGGATAGCACTAGTTTATGTCCTTGGAAGTCCTGTTGGTTATCGTTATGGTGAAACTGGATAGGACTAGTTTATGTCCTTGGAAGACCTGTTGGTTATCGTCATGGTGAAACTGGATAGGACTAGTTGATGTTCTTGGAAGTCCTGTTGGTTATTGTCATGGTGAAACTGGATAGAGCTAGTTCATATCCTTGGAAGCCCTTTTATCATCATTGTTAAACTGGATAGCACTAGTTTATGTCCTTGGATGTCCTGTTGGTTATAGTCATGGTGACACTGGATAGGACTAGTTTATGTCCTTGGAAGTCCTGTTGGTTATAGTCATGGTGACACTGGGTAGGACTAGTTTATGTCCTTGGAAATCCTGTTGGGTATCATCATGGTGAAACTGGATAGAACTAGTTTATATCCTTGAAAGCCGTGTTATCATCATGGTGAAACAGGATAGACTAGTTTATGTCCTTGGAAGTCCTGTTGATTATCATCATGGTGAAACTGGATAGGACTAGTTTATATCCTTGGAAGTCCTGTTGGTTATTGTCATGGTGAAACTGGATAGGACTAGTTTATATCCTTGAAAGCCGTGTTATCATCATGGTGAAACTGGATAGACTAGTTTATGTCCTTGGAAGTCCTGTTGTTTATCATCATTGTGAAACTGGATAGGACTAGTTTATATCCTTGGAAGTCCTGTTAGTTATCGTCATGGTGAAACTGGATAGGACCAGTTTATGTCCTTGGAAGTCCTGTTGGTTATCATCATGGTGAAACTGGATAGGACTTGTTTATATCCTTGAAAGCCGTGTTATCATCAGGGTGAAACTGGATAGGACTAGTTTATATCCTTGGAAGTCCTGTTAGTTATCATCATGGTGTAACTGAATAGGACTAGTTAATGTCCTTGGAAGTCTTGTTGGTTATCGTCTTGGTGAAACTGGATAGAACTAGTTTATGTCCTTGGAAGTCCTTTGGTTATCGTCATGGTGAAACTGGATAGAACTAGCTTATATCCTTGGAAGCCCTGTTATCATCATGGTGAAACTGGGTAGCACTAGTTTATCACATTGGAAGTCCTGTTGGTTATCGTCATGGTGAAACTGGATATAACTAGTTTATATCCTTGGATGTCCTGTTGGTTATCTTCATTGTGAACCTGGATAGAACAAGTTTATATCCTTGAAAGCCCTGTTTTCATCATGGTGAAACTGGATAGCACTAGTTTATTTCCTTGGAAGTCCTGTTGGTTATCTTCATGGTGAAACTGGATAAGACTAGTTTATGTCCTTGGAAGTCCTGTTGGTTATCATCATTGTGAACCTGGATAGAAAAAGTTTATATCCTTGAAAGCCCTGTTATCATCATGGTGAAACTGTATCGCACTAGTTTATGTCCTTGGAAGTCCTGTTGGTTATCGTTATGGTGAAACTGGATAGGACTAGTTTATGTCCGTGGAAGTCTTGTTGGTTTTTGTCATGGTGAAACTGGATAGGACTAGTTGATGTTCTTGGAAGTCCTGTTGGTTATTGTCATGGTGAAACTGGATAGAACTAGTTCATATCCTTGGAAGCCCTTTTATCATCATTGTGAAACTGGATAGCACTAGTTTATATCCTTGGATGTCCTGTTGGTTATAGACATGGTGACACTGGATAGGACTAGTTTATGTCCTTGGAAGTCCTGTTGGTTATAGTCATGGTGACACTGGATAGGACTAGTTTATGTCCTTGGAAGTCCTGTTGGTTATCGTCATGGTGAAACTTGATAGGACTAGTTTATGTCCTTGGAAGTCCTGTTGGTTATCGTCATGGTGAAACTGTATAAAACTAGTTTATATCCTTGGAAGTCCTGTTGGTTATCATCATGGTGAAACTGGATAGGACTAGTTTGTGTCCTTGGAAGTCCTGTTGGTTATCGTCATGGTGAAACTGGATAGCACTAGTTTATGTCCTTGGAAGTCCTGTTGGTTATCGTCATTGTGAAACTGGATAGGACTAGTTTAAGTCCTTGGAAGTCCTGTTCGTTATCATCATGGTGAAACTGGATAGCACTAGTTTTATGTCCTTGGATGTCCTGTTGGTTATCATCATGGTGAAACTGGATAGGACTAGTTTGTGTCCTTGGAAGTCCTGTTGGTTATCGTCATGGTGAAACTGGATAGGATAGTTTATGTCCTTGGAAGTCCTGTTGGAAACTGGATAGAACTAGTTTAAATCCTTGGAAGCCCTGTTATCATCATGGTGAATCTGGATAGCACTAGTTTATGTCCTTGGAAGTCCTGTTGGTTATCGTCATGGTGAAACTGGATAGGACTAGTTTATGTCCTTGGAAGTCCTGTTGGTTATCATCATGGTGAAACTGGATAGGACTAGTTTATGTCCTTGGAAGTCCTGTTGGTTATCGTCATGGTGAAACTTGATAGGACTAGTTGATGTCCTTGGAAGTCCTGTCGGTTATCGTCATGGTGAAAGTTTATGTCCTTGGAAGTCCTGTTGGTTATCGTCATGGTAAAACTGGATAGGACTTGTTTTTGTCCTTGGAAGTCCTGTTGGTTATCGTAATGGTGAAACTGGATAGAACTAGTTTATATCCTTGGAAGCCCTGTTATCATCATGGTGAAACTGGATAGCACTAGTTTATGTCCTTGGAAGTCCTGTTGGTTATCATCATGGTGAAACTGGATAGGACTAGTTTATGTCCTTGGAAGTCCTGTTGGTTATCGTCATGGTGAAACTGGATAGGACTAGTTTATGTCCTTGGAAGTCCTGTTGGTTATCGTCATGGTGAAACTGGATAGTACTAGTTCATGTCCTTGGAAGTCCTGTTGGTTATCATCATGGTGAAACTGGATAGTACTAGTTTATGTCCTTGGTAGTCCTGTTGGTTATCGTCTTGGTGAAACTGGATAGAACTAGTTTATGTCCTTTGAAGTCCTGTTGGTTATTGTCATGGTAGGACTAGTTTATGTCCTTGGAAGTCCTGTTGGTTATCGTCATGGTGAAACTGGATAGAACTAGTTTAAATCCTTGGAAGGCCTGTTATCATCATGGTGAATCTGGATAGCACTAGTTTATGTCCTTGGAAGTCCTGTTGGTTATCGTCATGGTGAAACTGTCCTTGGAAGTCCTGTTGGTTATCATCATGGTGAAACTGGACAGGACTAGTTTATGTCCTTGGAAGTCCTTTTGGTTATCGTCATGGTGAAACTGGATAGGACTAGTTTATGTCCTTGTAAGTCCTGTTGGTTATCGTCATGTTGAAACTGGATAGGACTAGTTTATGTCCTTGGAAGTCCTTTTGGTTATCGTCATGGTGAAACTGGATAGGACTAGTTTATATCCTTGGAAGTCCTGTTGGTTATCGTCATGGTGAAACTGGATATAACTAGTTTATATCCTTGGAAGTCCTGTTATCATCATGGTGAAACTGGATAGGACGAGTTTATATCCTTGGAAGTCCTGTTGGTTATCGTCATGGTGAAACTGGATAGAACTTGTTTATATCCTTGGAAGCCCTGTTATCATCATGGTGAAACTGGATAGGACTAGTTTATGTCCTTGGATGTCCTGTTGGTTATCGTCATGATGAAACTGGATAGGACTAGTTTATGTCCTTGGAAATCCTGTTGGTTATCATCATGGTGAAACTGGATAGAACTAGTTTATATACTTGGAAGCCCTGTTATCATCATGGTGAAACTGGATAGCACTAGTTTATGTCCTTTGATGTCCTGTTGGTTATCGTCATGGTGAAACTGGATAGGACTAGTTTATGTCCTTGTAATTCCTGTTGGTTATCATCATGGTGAAACTGGATAGAACTAGTTTATATACTTGGAAGCCCGGTTATCATCAAGCCCGGTTATCATCATGGTGAAACTTGATAGCACTAGTTTATGTCCTTGGATGTCCTGTTGGTTATCTTCATGGTGAAACTGGATAGGACTAGTTGTCCTTGGAAGTCCTGTTGGTTATTGTCATGGTGAAACTGGAAAGAACTAGTTGATGTCCTTGGAAGTACTGTTGGTTATCGTCATGTTAAAACTGGATAGAACTAGTTTATTTCCTTGGAAGTCCTGTTGGTTATCGTCATGGTGAAACTTGATAGGACAAGTTGATGTCCTTGGAAGTCCTGTTGGTTATCGTCATGTTAAAACTGGATAGGACTAGTTTATGTCCTTGGAAGTCCTGTTGGTTATCGTCATGGTGAAACTGGATATAACTAGTTTATATCCTTGGAAGCTGTGTTACCATCATGGTGAAACTGGATAGGACTAGTTTATGTCCTTGGATGTCCTGTTGGTTATTGTCATGGTGACACTGGATAGGACTAGTTTGTGTCCTTGGAAGCCCTGTTGGTTATCGTCATGTTGAAACTGGATAGGACTAGTTTATGTTCTTGGAAGCCCTGTTATCAGCATGGTGAAACTCGATAGGACTTGTTTATGTCCTTTGAAGTCCTGTTGGTTATCGTCATGGTGAAACTGGATAGGACTTGTTTATGTCCTTAATTTAAATTGTTTAGGTATAATGAATTAATGTCTCTTTAAGTTTTATTCTTGTTATGTATCATAGTTCAGCTTTCATCCACGGCCTAAGTAAACAGCATAAACATCACATCCCATTTTGCTGTGTTATGTCCCGGTTTTTCTTCCCACGACCTCCTGAAGCACTGCAGAGCCAGTCTGTACCACCCATTGGTGGCGTAGATGTGTCCTAGAACGTTAAAGGCTACGTCCAGATGTACCACAATTTCACTTTGTAAGTCATATATAACCATATCTCTCAGTCTGTTTAGAGCTCTGCTCATTTCTCCAAGGTCATTTGATTGTTCATAAGTTTTGTACTTTAGAAAGCTTATGTACACTGAAGGATCTATAACTACCCAAGAATCAGGTATGCGTAGACTATAGACTGGTCGTAGACTATAGAATGATCTCCATTCCCCATAAGCCACAGGAACTGGTACAATATTTAATTGTAATGTGTCAAATTTAAGGCACACAGGTATTTGCTCTTCTAGTTTGTATATTGAAGATGCTGCAATTTCCAGATTATCTAGTATCTTACAATTGCATTTCATACATGTTTGTTCATACTCCATTTGTGTTTCGAAAGTCCAAGTACAACATGTTGGAACAATCTGAGACAAGGAATCCAGTTGCAAAAGCACTTGGCTGCTTTCATGATAATTCTCTGTCATGAAATGTACACTTGCTGTCTTTATGAGATGTTCCACATGAGCTGCCTGTCCAGAGTTGTCACTGTACTCCTTGGCTATGCTTTCTTGTTTGTCTTCAACGAACTTGGCCAGATATAGGGATGCAAGTTTACGTCTTACTGTCTTTATTACCATTGGAAATGTTTTCAAGAGTATATCTTTGTTTGACTGAAGTGTGCTGATGACATCTTGTTCATTTAACAACTCAACAACCCGTGATAGCTCTGGCTGAAACATATTCCTATTGTTCATAAACCAAAACATTGCAGTGGCTAGAAATGGTCTTTGTTTTGTTTTTCCTTTATTCAGAGTAGTGATGGTACGTTCGAAACGACTCGAAATGTCCTTTAAGTATTTCATTGTCCTATTGATATCAGAAATGTCAAAATTACTTACAATTGTAATCAAATCTGTTAGACTACAACTAAAGTTTAGTGCATAGTTAATCAAATTCCATTTTGGTGGTTTTGATTGGATTCACTTGATAAGGTATTCAAATAAATGCTTTTCTTTATGGAGATATTGCAAACAATTTTTGATTTGCCAGACACTTTTTTCTTCAGTCAGTTTTGTCTCAAACATATTCTCGTCTGGTATAAAATAGTTTGGGCAGTTTTTCTTACCCACCCATTCATACAGCTGCTCTAGACATTTGTGGAGGCAAAGTTCTAAATTTTCAGGTGACCAAATATTCTGATGATTGTTCTCGATTGTGTAGAACAGGGCTGTTTTGCAATGATAGGAACTGATTATATCTCCACAGGCTGGTTTGATGAAAACCTTCATCATCTTCAGCAGCATATAGCATCTGTACTGTGTGGTGTTCAAGTTGTGCATCAGATGTAATTCTTGATATGACAGGGAGATTCGCCATTCAAGATTCCAGTTGTGGCTACATGCTTGCCCGACTGGCATAACAAAGCATCCCATCTTCTTAAACTGATCACATATCTCTGCTGATGGCCAACCATAAGGTCGCTCACGTTGAAACCAAGGAGAAACTATCTCTGGCAATTGGTGACATATAAAAGCATAAACACTGTCTTGTGAACCTGAATATTCAGTGATAGTAGTTGTTGTAGCAGGACCATGCTGTACGTTCACCTGTGAACCAATGTTGGCAAAAGCTAACACTTTTGTGTTAGTAAACTGATTAGAAAGGAAAGTACGACCTTTAGTGTCGGTGAACTGATGAAATATATTGCTTGTGTTTTCTGTTAATATGTAATCACACAGTTTGTTTCTGTATGTCTTGTTAAGCTGTAGTTGAGTATATCCAGGAGGTGTTGTTGGCTCTTTTATCATCTGTAAATAAGGAAGGTTTGAGACCTTACCTGTCTCTTTTCCAGTCCTTACTTCCATGAATGGACTATAAATAATATCATTGTCAGAGTCTGGTAGTGCTGTTCCTTTGGCTATACTTCCCATTGTTACGATACAGTTTGCACAAGTTTGATCCTTAAAACAACGTATTAAACTCTCTACTACATTTTTCATCGCCCACACATCTATATTGAGATATCTCTGGTCTTCCCCAAATCCTGCTTCCTCTAAAAACCTGTTTAGATCCATGCTTCTTTGAGTCGCCATTTTCTCTTCTTCTTTCTCCTCATTGTAATCTGAAATTTTATTGAAGTTCTTTTAATTATTTATTTGATTGGTAATTTATTGTCAGGCAAAGCAAAATGTTTCCTGATGGACCTTGTTTTTTCCTATTGAACCAAACCTTTTCCTTGCAATTTTCTCAAGAGCTGTATTAGTCCGGTTTAAAAAAGCTCATTAAAGCTTGTTATAGTGTTACTTTATTGACATGTAAATAAATATTACTTGACTGGACTTGACCCAAGTTTAACATTGTAAAATTTTGTTTATGTATGTACATTATTATGACTTTATTACACTGTTGACTTCTGTTTTGTATTGGAAAAACTTACGGTCCCACAACATAATTATGTAAGGCCAAAAAAAAAAAAACTGTGTTTCCGGTGGCCCGACCGACCCTATTTTTAAGGGGCCAACCCTAAAGCTTTTTATGGAAAAAAAACAACATTTTTTTTTTTTTATTTGTTCTGAACAATGATTTATCACAATATATCGAGGTAAACTGACATCACAGAGAAACTTTCAGCTGTTCATCAACTTGTTTGGGGTTTATGAGATAAATACATGAAGAATCTCACAATATCTTGCTCAAAAAAAAAAAATGCCTACCTACAGACCCTATTTTTTTAGAGCATGCAATAGGAAACACACCTATTTTTTTTTTGGCCTAACTTACTTTTATGAAGTTCTAGGGTAAACTCTGACTTCATTATTGATATCTACTATATACACTGAACAAAAGAAATTTAGCACGACTTTTTAGAGACATGGCTTAAACATATGAACATTGATATAATTGTTTGAAGATAAGGCCTAAAAAAAAAAAATATGTGTGTTTCTGGTTTCACCCTGTCAAAAAGTTAGGGTAAGGTAGGTAGGAAAAAGTTGTTTTTTTAGATATTTTTTTTATATATATTGTTTGCATATATTATGCCATTTTTGTACTAAGGCAACTTTTTGATAACCTTCATTACCTTTGCAATCCAGATTAGATGCTTAACAACTCTGGCTAATGAAATTATCATTTGAATAAAAAAAAAAAAAACTTTTTTTTTCGCTAAAAATATTTAGGGTCGGCGGTGATAAAGTAGGGTCGGTCGGGAAACCGGAAACACACATGTTTTTTTATTAGGCCTAATAGAAATGCTAGGTATGGATGTGATTTTCAAAAGATTTGTGTTATTTTATTATTTTCTAAGCGAAGAACAAATTTAATGTTTGGCATTGAAATCAGGTAAGAATCACATTCAGTTGTAAAAAATCTAGCACCTTCATTATGTCTCCCCAACTTTGTTTTTGTTCTGTCTGTCGTCTGTATGTCACAAACTTTGTCCGGAGTAGATCTCCTAAGTCCCTGGCTGGATTTCAGTGAAACTTTGCAGGGATGATCAGTACCAAGCCTACTTGTGCATATCATTGCCATGTTCCGGTTGAATGATTTTTGGCGGAGTTATGGCCCTTTAAATATTTTCATACACAAAATTTGTCCGGACTAGTTCTCCTGTTCCCCTGGCAGCGAAACTTGGTAGAAAAATCATTGTCAAACCTATATATAGTTGTGCATGTCTTTATGGTGTTCCACTTGAATGATTTTTGGCGGATTTATGGCCCTTTCCCAAGTGGGTGAGACATCTGTTTTTACTAAAAACAACCTCTAGTTTTGTAATAATTTATTGATCTTAAACAAACTTTGTAAATCAGTGCTCCAGATAAGCTTTCAGTACAATGCATGTTGTACATATGAATAAAAAATTACGGTACATAACGTATTACATTTACAAATGTGTATTCTTTAAAACAAATTTTGGACGAAAAATTAATGTAAATTTCTTACTCTAAGTCATTACAATAAAAAACACTGCGTATTTCCTCGTCCACTTATATATGTATAAACATTAATTCAGCATTGCTGTCTGTCTTTTTAGCTCACCTAAGCCGAAGGCTCAAGTTAGCTGCATGTATTGTGATCACTTTTTGTCCGTTGTCCGTCTGTAAATCTGTCCGTCCGTCTGTCTGTCTGCCAACAATTGCTTCAAACAACATCTCCTTAGTAAATGCTTGGTTAATTTTGACCATAATTCACATGGATGATCCTGAGGTCAGTGGTTTTAAAATTGTGAAAATTAAGTCAAGATGGCCACCTTTAACATAAAAGGTTGAAACCTTAGAAAAGAATATTTTCAAGAAACGATGAACAGATCAACATCAAGTTTGTTCAAATGAAGTCTCTGGGGTCAAATATGGCTCTGACCTGGTGGTCCGAAGTTTGTTTATATGGAGATTTTGCACCTTTTACATAGACATATATAGGGATAAACTTGAAAAATCCTCAAAGCCACATGGGGTCACAGTTTAACATAGTTATAAAAGCTAATCTGTTAAAGTTTCGGCCATGTTTTGTTTCATGAACATATTTATGTTTATTTAAACCGAAATCAATACACAACAATAACTATTTACAATTCACACATTGCAATATCTGTGAAAAGCGAGAATAAATTTTTATTTGAAGTAAAAAACTTTGAACAGGTAAATTAACCCACAGGTAAATGTATTTATAAATTATCTGGCAATAGTTGTGCAGGTATAAAATTCAGATTTACCTCATTTCCCCGTGCAGTCACGCAGTGGTAAAAGTAGTATCTATGTCGTGCAAATAATACCTTTTTCTTACAACTTAGTAGCAATTTTCAATATATATGTTTCTCTCCAAGACTCAAGAAATGTTCAACTTCATATGATGTTTAAGAGTTAAATTTGTTAATTGATAATACTACATTCACCTTTAAAAAATCTTCTCTTAAACTACATGAGCTAGAGGTCGAATATTTTACATGTACCGTAAGCTTGTGATCCTCTATCAAGTTGTTAAAATCGAGATCATGGGCAGGGGCGTACCTGGAGTGTTTTTGGGTATACGCACGGTGGGAGGGGTGTCCCTTCGGCTTCACTTTTTATTGCATTTTTAGCTTTTTCATTTGTCCGACACCCAACTTTGATTAAAGCACGGGCGTATAGAATTATACGCACGGGCGTATAGGAGTATCCCCAGGTACGCCCCTGATGGGATCAGATTTGGCCTCACCCCAGGGATCACATGTTTTACATAGACTATATAGGGCTTTAAAACCTTTTCTTCTGAAACCAGTTATACACTTACTGAGCATACACAGACGGATACTTTACACTTACTGAGCATACACAGACGGATACTATACACTTACTGAGCATACACCGATGGATACTATACACTTACTGATACCATACACTTACTGAGCATACACAGATGGATACTATACACTTACTGAGCATACACAGACGGATACTTTACACTTACTGAGCATACACAGACGGATACTATACACTTACTGAGCATACACAGATGGATACTATACACTTACTGAGCATACACAGACGGATACTATACCCTTTCTGAGCATACACAGAAGGATACTATACACTTACTGACAATACACTGACGGATACTATACACTTACTACTATACACTTAGTGAGCATACACAGAAGGATACTATACCCTTTCTGAGCATACACAGAAGGATACTATACACTTACTGAGCATACACAGACGGATACTTTACACTTACTGAGCATACACAGACGGATACTATACACTTACTGAGCATACACAGATGGATACTATACACTTACTGAGCATACACAGACGGATACTATACCCTTTCTGAGCATACACAGAAGGATACTATACACTTAATGAGCATACACAGAAGGATACTATACCCTTTCTGAGCATACACAGACGGATACTATACCCTTTCTGAGCATACACAGAAGGATACTATACACTTACTGACAATACACTGACGGATACTATACACTTACTACTATACACTTAGTGAGCATACACAGAAGGATACTATACCCTTTCTGAGCATACACAGAAGGATACTATACACTTACTGAGCATACACAGAAGGATACTATACACTTACTGAGTATACACAGAAGGATACTATACACTTACTGAGCATACACAGAAGGATACTATACCCTTTCTGAGCATACACAGAAGGATACTATACACTTACTGAGCATACACAGATGGATACTATACACTGAGCATACACAGAAGGATACTAGACACTTACTGAGCATACACAGAAGGATACTAGACACTTACTGAGCATACACAGATGGATACTATACACTTACTGAGCATACACAGAAGGATACTATACACTTACTGAGCATACACAGAAGGATACTATACACTTACTGAGCATACACAGAAGGATACTATACACTTACTGAGCATACACAGATGGATACTATACACTGAGCATACACAGATGGATACTATACACTTACTACTATACACTTACTGACAATACACTGACGGATACTATACACTTACTGAGCATACACAGAAGGATACTAGACACTTACTGAGCATACACAGAAGGATACTATACACTTACTGAGCATACATAGATGGATACTATACACTGAGCATACACAGAAGGATACTAGACACTTACTGAGCATACACAGAAGGATACTAGACACTTACTGAGCATACACAGACGGATACTATACACTTACTGAGCATACACAGATGGATACTATACACTGAGCATACACAGAAGGATACTAGACACTTACTGAGCATACACAGAAGGATACTATACACTTACTGAGCATACACAGACGGATACTATACCCTTTCTGAGCATACACAGAAGGATACTATACCCTTTCTGAGCATACACAGAAGGATACTATACCCTTTCTGAGCATACACAGAAGGATACTATACACTTACTACTATACACTTACTGACAATACACTGACGGATACTATACACTTACTGAGCATACACAGAAGGATACTATACCCTTTCTGAGCATACACAGACGGATACTATACCCTTTCTGAGCATACACAGAAGGATACTATACACTTAATGAGCATACACAGAAGGATACTATACCCTTTCTGAGCATACACAGAAGGATACTATACACTTACTGACAATACACTGACGGATACTATACACTTACTACTATACACTTACTGAGCATACACAGAAGGATACTATACACTTACTGAGCATACACAGATGGATACTATACACTTACTGAGCATACAAAGAAGGATACTATACACTTACTGAGCATACACAGACGGATACTATACACTTACTGAGCATACACAGATGGATACTTTACACTGAGCATACACAGAAGGATACTATACACTTACTGAGCATACACAGAAGGATACTATACACTTACTGAGCATACACAGATGGATACTATACACTTACTGAGCATACACAGAAGGATACTATACCCTTTCTGAGCATACACAGATGGATACTATACACTTACTGAGCATACACAGAAGGATACTATACACTTACTGAGCATACACAGACGGATACTATACCCTTTCTGAGCATACACAGAAGGATACTATACACTTACTACTATACACTTACTGACAATACACTGACGGATACTATACACTTACTACTATACACTTACTGAGCATACACAGAAGGATACTATACACTTACTGAGCATACACAGAAGGATACTATACCCTTTCTGAGCATACACAGAAGGATACTATACACTTACTGAGCATACACAGAAGGATACTATACACTTACTGAGCATACACAGAAGGATACTATACCCTTTCTGAGCATACACAGAAGGATACTATACACTTACTGAGCATACACAGATGGATACTATACACTGAGCATACACAGAAGGATACTAGATACTTACTGAGCATACACAGAAGGATACTAGACAATTACTGAGCATACACAGATGGATACTATACACTTACTGAGCATACACAGAAGGATACTATACACTTACTGAGCATACACAGAAGGATACTAACACTTACTGAGCATACACAGAAGGATACTATACACTTACTGAGCATACACATATGGATACTATACACTGAGCATACACAGATGGATACTATACACTTACTGACAATACACTGACGGATACTATACACTTACTACTATACACTTACTGAGCATACACAGATGGATACTTTACACTGAGCATACACAGAAGGATACTAGACACTTACTGAGCATACACAGAAGGATACTATACACTTACTGAGCATACACAGACGGATACTATACACTTACTGAGCATACACAGATGGATACTATACACTGAGCATACACAGAAGGATACTAGACACTTACTGATCATACACAGAAGAATACTATACACTTACTGAGCATACACAGAAGGATACTAACACTTACTGAGCATACACAGACGGATACTATACACTTACTGAGCATACACAGATGGATGCTATACATTGAGCATACACAGAAGGATACTATACACTTACTGAGCATACACAGAAGGATACTATACACTTACTGAGCATACACAGACGGATACTATACACTTACTGAGCATACACAGATGGATACTATACACTGAGCATACACAGAAGGATACTATACACTTACTGAGCATACACAGAAGGATACTATACACTTACTGAGCGTACACGGATGGATACTATGCACTTACTGACAATACACTTGACGGATACTATACACCTACTGAGCATACACAGAAGGATACTATACACTTACTACTATACACTTACTGAGCATACACAGATGGATACTATACACTGAGCATACACAGAAGGATACTATACACTTACTGAGCATACACAGAAGGATACTATACACTTACTGAGCATACACAGAAGGATACTATACACTTACTGAGCGTACACGGATGGATACTATGCACTTACTGACAATACACTGACGGATACTATACACTTACTGAGCATACACAGAAGGATACTATACACTGAGCATACACAGAAGGATACTATACACTTACTGAGCGTACACGGATGGATACTATGCACTTACTGACAATACACTGACGGATACTATACACTTACTGAGCATACACAGAAGGATACTATACACTTACTGAGCGTACACGGATGGATACTATGCACTTACTGACAATACACTGACGGATACTATACACTTACTGAGCATACACAGATGGATACTATACACTGAGCATACACAGAAGGATACTATACACTTACTGAGCGTACACGGATGGATACTATGCACTTACTGACAATACACTGACGGATACTATACACTTACTGAGCATACACAGATGGAAACTATACACTGAGCATACACAGAAGGATACTATACACTTACTGAGCATACACAGACGGATACTATACACTTACTGAGCATACACAGATGGATACTATACACTTACTGAGCGTACACGGATGGATACTATGCACTTACTGAGCATACACAGATGGATACTATACACTGAGCATACACAGAAGGATACTATACACTTACTGAGCGTACACGGATGGATACTATGCACTTACTGACAATACACTGACGGATACTATACACTTACTGAGCATACACAGATGGATACTATACACTGAGCATACACAGAAGGATACTATACACTTACTGAGCGTACACGGATGGATACTATGCACTTACTGACAATACACTGACGGATACTATACACTTACTGATCATACACAGAAGGATACTATACACTTACTGAGCATACACAGATGGATACTATACACTGAGCATACACAGAAGGATACTATACACTTACTGAGCGTACACGGATGGATACTATGCACTTACTGACAATACACTGACGGATACTATACACTTACTGAGCATACACAGATGGATACTATACACTGAGCATACACAGAAGGATACTATACACTTACTGAGCGTACACGGATGGATACTATGCACTTACTGACAATACACTGACGGATACTATACACTTACTGAGCATACACGGATGGATACTATGCACTTACTGACAATACACTGACGGATACTATACACTTACTGAGCATACACAGATGGATACTATACACTGAGCATACACAGAAGGATACTATACACTTACTGAGCGTACACGGATGGATACTATACACTTACTGACAATACACTGACGGATACTATACACTTACTGACAATACACTGACGGATACTATACACTTACTGAGCATACACAGATGGATACTATACACTGAGCATACACATAAGGATACTATACACTTACTGAGCGTACACGGATGGATACTATGCACTTACTGACAATACACTGACGGATACTATACACTAACTGAGCATACACAGAAGGATACTATACACTTACTGAGCGTACACGGATGGATACTATGCACTTACTGACAATACACTGACGGATACTTACTGAGCATACACAGATGGATACTATACACTGAGTATACACAGAAGGATACTATACACTTACTGAGCATACACGGATGGATACTATACACTTACTGACAATACACTGACGGATACTATACACTTACTGACAATACACTGACGGATACTATACACTTACTACTATACACTTACTGAGCATACACATAAGGATACTATACACTTACTGAGCATACACAGAAGGATACTATACACTTACTGAGCATACACAGATGGATACTATACACTTACTGAGCATACACAGATGGATTCTATACACTTACTACTATACACTTACTGAGCATACACAGAAGGATACTATACACTTACTGAGCATACACAGATGGATTCTATACACTTACTACTATACACTTACTGAGCATACACAGAAGGATACTATACACTTACTGACACTACACTGATGGATACTATACACTTACTGAGCATACACAGAAGGATACTATACACTTACTACTATACACTTACTGAACATACACAGAAGGATACTATACACTTACTGACAATACACTGATGGATACTATACACTTACTGAGCATACACAGATGGATACTATACACTGAGCATACACAGATGATTACTATACATTGAATTGAATTGAATGTTGTTTAACGGCTCATCAACACAGTACAGGTTATTTAGAGCCGCCCCAGAGAGAGGGGAAGGATACATAGGAATCCGGGAACCTGCCCTACTCTTATTATCGAATAGATTCCTATGGTTCTTTAACGTGCTCGGTTGATAGACCGATACGTCCCCATCCGACGGACGAGGCTAAGGAAAAGTGTCTTGCCTAAGAACACACCGACGGTACTCAGTGGCACCACGGAGGATTGAACACTGAGCATACACAGATGGATACTATACACTTACTACTATACACTTACTGAGCATACACAGAAGGATACTATACACTTACTACTAGACACTTACTGAGCATACACAGAAGGATACTATACACTTACTGACAATACACAGAAAAAAACTATACACTTACTGAGCATACACAGACGGATTCAACCATAAAACCAGTATCGGCTCTTTGGGTCTATCCTAACCCTTGGGTACATAAACCCTGGGTCATTAACTGGGAAACTGTTGCGATCCCCGCCCTATAACAACATATACACTTACTGGGCTTGTGCTTTAAGGCAAGAGCGAAAATTTCGGGTGTTGCGCCATCGACTGCGTGTTCTGCTTCTGTTATAAAATTACAAGGTTTTCTGATAATTTTTAGCTCACTGGCTGAAGTGAACTGTTGTGATCATGACTATCTTGCTGCTTTGCAGGATTTTCACCAAACTTATCACAATGTTCTTATATGCATCTAACATCATGTGCACAATTTTGAGATGCTGTTACCTACTTTCGACAAATATAAGTCGATGCTGTCTCCGCTACAATGTTCATGATCCGCCACTGTTAATGACATGAATTAAATATTAAGTATGTAAGGAACGAATATCTTTTCGGAATGACATCGGTTTTGGTCAAATAAAAAATCAGGACTTCTTCATAATTGGGCTCTACATGTAGGCCGTGGCCTTCTAGTTCTTTTAAATGTAAGTGATATACCACTATTTCACTTAGGCCTACATTATTGCCTTTTGGCCTTCAACCCCTATTTCTAAATCACTCTGGCTGGAAAAAAACACTAATTTTTCTTAAAAACTATCTTCGAAACACTCAAAAATGACCCTTTACCCTTTTCAACCAGTCAGAAGCCCTAAATCAATAGTAGTGTGTTGTAAACCTTCTCGTCTCTCACCGCTGCGAGTTTGAATCCCACTGGGAGGTCAGCTAGTGAGAAAGTGTCGCTTCTTATGGATGGCAGGAGGTGTACAGTACTGGTTCTACCCAGGAAAAATGGGGTGGTCTGCCTCTACCACAGAAAAAAATCGACAGTCATATATGGCCTAAAATGTGTTTAAAATTATGTAAAACAACATTTAAAAGAAGTAAAATTAGTAATGATATAAAAGGGTACTTACAGAGATAGGTTGCTTCAATTTCTTCTTAAATAATGTCCAAAAATAACATCATACAATTATTATATTAAACATGTTCGTTGCTATTTTCAAAATGTACTGATAATATGATAGTATATGTTTGCATTTCTAACATATTCATTTTTCACTATGGGTTTCCAAATAGGTCACTCACTGATAACAGCCTAATAACGTTGATTGTAACCATAGTGTTATCACACAGCAAACATGCATTATTTTCATCATACATAAGTTAAAGATACAGGCAGCAATCTTGCATTAATATAACCCCACTTTCACAAAGTACTTTCACAAAGCTATATAGGAATGACGTCCGTAACTTCGCGTCCTGTCATGTAACACATTTTTGTCCCGTAGCGTCCTGTCCTCGTCACGCCCCATCCCGTAACACATTTTGCATATTTCAAACACTTTTGAATGGGTTGTTCCCAAACTTCATTATACTCATAACAACTGATGCCCTTATGTCCCTCTAAATCACCAATCATTGATTGCCTAATTTATTACAGAGTTATGGCCCTTTGTTTGACTTAGAATTTTCCATTCTAATATTGTATATTGACTTGTTAACACATTTTTTATCAAACATTTTCTAATTGATTGTTCCCAAACTTCATGTACACATAACAACTGAACTGATGACCTTATGTCCCTGTACATCACCTATCATTTATTGCTTAATTTATTACAGAATTATGGCCTTTGTTTCATTTTGAATTTTCCACTCTAATAATGCATAATGACCTGTTAACATATATTTTCTCAAACATTTTTGCATTGATTGTTCCCAAACATCATGTACACATAACTGATTACCTTATGTCCCTCTACATCACACATTGTTGATTGCCTACTTTATTACAGAATTATGGTGCTTTATTTGAATTGGAATGTTTCACTCTTTAATGAACTTCATGTGACTTTCACTTTAAAACTTTTTATGGATTGTTATTACACTTGACATACAGTTCACACGTGATATTTGTCTCTGTGTCAACGTTGTTTTTTTTACAGAATTTTGGACCTTCGTTTTACTTAGAATTTTGTTCACATTAAAAAATTGATAGATATTTAGACATTAATTTTTCTTGATTTTGCCCATCCTCATCTGCTATAGCTAAAAAGCGGGGATATTCATCATTTTCAGTGATGGTTCCAGTGTTTACCATAAATAAGTTTAAAGGGACACAGCAATCTTTCATTTTTTTTCGCCATAAATAATTTTGCATTATTTCAATGGCATACTGTCGGCTTGTAATTATACCTCCTTTACAACTGTCCGAATATATTACAATTGAAGTATATGTTTTATTACAATTGAAGTATATGTTTTATTACAATTGAAGTATATGTTTTATTACAATTGAAGTATATGTTTTTGATGTCTTGCTTTTATTATAAAGTAAATAGTGGTCTGAAAATACAGGCCACTTTTTGACAAGCATTAATCTACACAAACTCTGCGAGGTTCTGCCGAGCATATTTTGTGTTCTCTTAACACTCACCCTTCTCATAGGAGTAACATGAAAACAACACATATGTAATAAATGTATATTTATTTATTGGTATAAGCCATTGGACGACCGACTGACTGACCTTATTAACATTAATTAATAACAAACACTTCACCTTCAACTTATAATACGATGCATAAGAAACTACACGTATAAACTATATCAATCTCTCATCACAGACTTGCGCCAGTATATTATTGTCACATGACATATGCCAAACTGAACATAGATTGCTTGCTTAACTATACAGTGCAATATAAAGCAAACGCAATACTTCCCGACTACTGAATAAGCAAAGGAGATACTATTTTATATCTACTATAGTAACATACTACCAGTCCAGTATTCTCCCTTATACTACTGAATAAGCAAAGGAGATACGATTTTATATCTACTATAGTAACATACAACCAGTCCAGTATTCTCTCTAATAAAATACACTTTCCTTCGACTGAATTACTTAAGCAACTTCAATGGTGATAAGTTAAACATAAACTGTATTAAACAAATGTTATTATTTCTAAGATATAACATGTCATCCTTACTGCACCAGCTCCATCAATCACGTCATACTTTAAACAGCACCATCAATGTGATACGGAGTCGTCTGCAAAAAAACCACATACGGGAAGCATGTATCCAATAACATTTTATTCAAGGTATCACTCAGGATAAGATCTTGGACTTGACCTTTAACTATCAAAAGTACAAACGTTTCAATAATCAATGGAACCAATACAATCCGGACAACTTCAGTAGCCTGAAATGTCTTCAAATCCATAATATGTAAGTTGCTGCAACAAGATTTACTAAGAAATCTAAAATTTGAACTTGTTGACTGGTCAGTCATCCAACGCTGAATGGCAAAAAAAGTTTCGTTCTACACGCCACATGCACTCCACTGAGAGTGCGCCCCCTATGAGAATCACATCGAGAAATTAATTATCGTCTTATTCGCTTCTCTCAAACAACAATAATTTCATTCATCTTAACAATCACCCTTCTCATAGGAGTAAGACGACAACAACACATACATAATAAATGCATATTTATTTATTGGTACAAGCCATTGGACGACCGACTGAACTAAAAGAACGGGCTCAAAATTGTAACAACTAAATACTAGTATCTCAGTAACTTACATATATGAATTCAAATCTCCATTATTAAACATATAACATACAAGACATTTCTAAACCAAGATATTGGTACACTGTTCCATAGAATAAACATAAATACGTCCTGTGTCTACCCGACACTGACTCCATGTAATAGGGTCTCCATGTTCTGTTTAAAACCAAGATATTGGTACACTAGTCCATAGAATTTAAACATAAATATGTCCTGTGTCTAACCGACACTAACTTTATGTAATTGATATTCAGCAAGTTCTGTTTCTTACTTTAGCTCTCTTGTAAACCTATTTAAATTTCAAGTATCATAAGCACGTTATACAGGAACATGAATCCCATAAAACATATCACATGCACTAAACATATAAATCTAAATCCATGCACAAATATCCCCACATAGTAACCAACAAGCTGAAGGTGTAGCACACCCATTGCAACACAGGAAGTGTCGTCCTGGGGTAGTCGCATAATGGCGGTCAATAAATAATTCTCATTTCTTTTTGTAAAAAAAGGCATTTTCACTAATTTAAAGTGCTATTTTTGGTTTATATCACATTGTTGATATATTTGTTACATTTTTCAAGCAATGTCATGTTAAAATTGTGAGTTTTTAATTTTTTTTGCTTATATGGAAATTGAGTATGAATACAATATTTTGGCATCTTAGTGTTTATGTTTTTAGCTCTACTGATCAAAGATCGGCAGAGCTTATGCCGTGGTGCGCTGTCCGTCGTTTGTTTGTCCGTCCGTAAACTTTATTTTGCGGCGACTACTTCTCTGAAACTACTGGATGTTCCCCATGAAGTGTAGTTGATCCTAGCAAAAATTCATGTTGAAGTGAAATCCAAGATGGCCACCAAAGCTAAAAATAGATTTTTAAAAAGCAAGTTTGTAGCGACTACTTCTTGAAAACTATAAGTGATATTGATATGGGACATTTTCTAAAATGATCAGCATGACATGATGTTGGTCCTTGTCGAAAATCGTTTTGATTCGACGTTAAACATGGCTGCATCTTTGTTAACATGGAGTTATATAGTAAAAACTTGGAGCGACTAACTACTGGACGGATTTTCATGAAACTTCACATCAATGTTGCTCTTGGTGTCTAGTTGATCCTAGCAAAATTTCAGGTTGGCCAGAAATGCAAGATGGCCGCCATGGCTAAAAATAGGTTTTTAAAAGGCAAGCTTCTTATAAAACTGAAGTGATATTGAAATGGGACTCTTTCTAAAATGATCAGCATGACATCTGTTGATCCTTGTCTAAAAAAATACTTAACAGAAATGTTGTTCTTGATGTGTAGTTGATCCTAACGTAATTTCAGGTCGGCCAGAAATTCAAGATGGCCGTTGTGGCTAAAAATATATTTTTTAAAAACAATTTTGTAGCGACTACTTCTTGAAAACTATAAGTGATATTGATATGGGACTTTTTCTAAAATGATCAGAATGACATGATGTTGGTCCTTGTTGAAAATTGTTTTGATTCGCCATTAAACATGGTTGCCAGCGGCCGTCTTTGTTTACATAGAGTTTATATAAAAACTTGTGACGACTACTCTGAAACTACTGGACAGATTTTCATAAAACTTAACTGGAATGCTGATCTAGCTTTTAGAACCTGCCAGTAGAGCTTCAAGGTCATTGACATCTTGTTAGCTTTACTGGCCAGCAGAGGCTTATGGGATGCAGAGTTGTCCATCTTCTGTCCGTCGTTAACTTTTGTCTCGTTAAGATGATAGGGCCTTTATTTTTCATCCGATCTTTACGAGATTGTTAATATCAATGAAAGCTCGGATAAGTTTGAAAACCAGCCAGATCGGACCAGTAACAGCGGAGTTATGGCCCTTGATTTAGTTAAAAAACACTAGCGCCTTCATTTCGTACTTGATCTTTCTCAAACTTGGCCACATTGTTGATATCAATGAAAGCTTGGACTAGTTTGAAAACCAGCCATATCAGTCCAGTAACACCGAGTTTTTCAATATTTGGAAACCCCAGGGGTCGTGGATTCAAATCTCACTGGAGGCTTTTTTGGTTCATGGGTTCAATTTTTTTTTAAGCCCCCGAAGGGTGGCATGTAGTAGTTGCACTGTCTGTCCTTCAGTCATTCCCTTCGTTCGTTTGTTCGTCCGTTCATACAATCGTGTCCGGTAAATAACTTTTCAAATAACTTGACGACGTGTCGCGCACAAAATGCTGGCTCCAAGATCAAGGTCACACTTAGAGGTCAAAGGTCATATCGTGTCCGGTCAATAACTCTGGCATTCCTGGACGGATTTTGAAATAACTTGGCACAAGTGCTCACCGCAGCAAAACGACGTGTCATGCACAAAATCCAGGTCCGTGGCTCCAAAGTGAAGGTCACACTTAGAGGTCAAAGGTCAAATTGTGTCGGGTCAATAACTTCTGCATTCCTGGACGGATTTTGAAATAACTTGGCACAAGGGCTCGCCACAACCAGACATGTCGCGCACAAAATCTAGGTCCACGGCTCCAAGGTCAAGGTCACACTTAGAGGTCAAAGGTCACTTCGGGGGCATTTGTCACTTACAGTGAGTTTTTTTTTTATTTTTTTATTAGCTCTACTGGGCGAAGGCCGTATGGGATGATGAGTTGTCCATCGTCCGTCCGTTAACTTTTGCCTTGTGAACACTCTAGGGCCTTCATTATTAATCGGATCATTACAAAACTATGCCAGTGCCTTTATATCAATGATTGTTCGGACACGTTTGAAAACCAGCCAGATCGGATCAGTAACACCGGAGTTATGGGCATTGTTTTTTCTGAAAAATGCCATTTTCTTCCTTGTGAACACTCTAGCACCTTCATTTATTATTTGATCTTTACCAAACTTGCATAGATTGTTAATACCAATGAAAGTTATAACATAGTTCGAAAACCAGCTAAATTGGTTCAGTAACACCAGAGTTATGTATCAAAACCTTTAAAGGGATATAACTCCACAAAAATCATTGAACCGGAACACGGCGATGACATGCACAACTAGGCGTGGTACTGATAATCCCTGGAAAGTTTCACTAAAATCCAGTCAGGGGTTCAAGGAGAAATAGTCCAGATAAAGTTTGTGTAGTAAAATATTTAAAGGCCATAACTCAGCCAAAAATCATGCCTAGTTGTTGTGCATATCATCGCTGTGTTCTGATTGAAAGATTTTTGGCGGAGGTTTTAATACACAAACTTTGACCGGACTAATGCTGCTGAATCTCTGGTTTTAATACACAAACTTTGTCCGGACTAGTTCTGCTGATCCCTGGCCGGATTTCAACGAATCTTGGCAGGCATGATGAGTACCAAGCCTAGTTGTGCATATCATTGCCGTGTTCCAGTTGAATGAATTTGGCAGAGATAAGGTTTTAATGTACAGACTTTTTACAGACTAGTTTTCCTAAACCTCTGGCCAGATTTCAACGAAACTTGGCAGGGACGATCAGTACCAAGCCTATTTGTGCATGTCATCGCCATGTTCCGGTTAAATCATTTTTGACAGAGTTACGTCCTCTTACACAGAAACTTTATCTGTAGCCAGTAGAGCATCCACAGGCCCTCTTGAGCCTCTGTTTTACAATTTGGTGATCACCAGTACAGGGACCCACTGCCTTTAGAATGTATGAGTCCGTTGGAAAAAGCTTTGAGTCCTGAGAGTAGGTTTGGAAGGGAGGTCATATTACTCTTTTTGATTTTTTTAAAACTTAAGTTTTTATTTGCTGGACTTTGAAGCATACCTGGAGTGTTCTAGTGCATAAAATACACATCTACGAATGGCGAGTCGATTTTTGATATGTTAAAAAAAGCATTAAAGACGTCAAATAAATGAGACTAGAGTGTTGAAAATATGAACATTCTCTGTTCTGTTAACATTTTCATTTTAATTTGGTTTGCTCAAAAGCATACATGTAGTATTACAGGGTGCAACACATCCGAATTTGTAACTGCAATTAATGTTTTTAAACCGCGAAAAATCAATGACAATCGCATATTGAAACGATTTGATACTTATCAGTGAATTTATCGAACTACCTCTCCAAAACACATTAAAAAAGAGTGATTCACTTAAACTCAAACTCCTAACTTCCCGTGCAAAGGGAGGAATACAGTCGGGATTGCTTCTTGCAACAAACTGGCGATTTACCTTAATACAGATTCATGATTTTGACAGTTTTCAGAGAATTGACGTTATTTCTCTCGATCATAAACAATCAGTTTGGCAATCGTTCTGCTCTACTCAGTGAAATCAGTCAAAACACCGTTCTCTAAAAGTGAAAAGTTGTACCTCGGTTTAATCCTTCAATTGTTTACTATCGATATCATAGATACAATTGCATCAATTAATTACGCTGATATGATCCAACAATAAAATTGAATTGGGTTTTAAGGCTCACCAACACATGAAAGGTTATACAGTGCCTAACAGGAATGAACTTGCCAGGCTCATCCTCCATTTACATCAAGATAAAATATGGAGAATGGGCCTAGACCCTTCTAAGCTGCAGAACTGCAGAGTTGTTGCAAGACACTCCTTTTCCACGTTTGCATACGCGGTGTCATGATAAAGACCTTGAATGAGCATGATAAAAAATGACAAAATGAATATGAAGCAGGGTTCCATGTGACAGTGTGTTTGTGAGATTGCAGTGGTTGTATTCTACCCCAGCAAACACACTGGGGTAGTCAACCATAAAACCATTCTCTGTGTTAACAGAGTTAATTACTAGTAAATCTGTGATCATGAATGTGATTGGCTGATAGTGTATTAGTGGAGAGACCTTACACCTGCCAAGTGTATTAGTGGAGAGACCTTACACCTGCCTATATGAGGCACGTGCTGGCCAATATACACATTTTTGTGACGCACATTGTTATGGAGTTGAAGGGATGTCGTGGACTTCAAAGGATGTTACAAAATCACAAAAGAGCATTTAAAGCATATCGCGTTCGGTCTTGGAGAAACCTTGCCGTAGGATTAACTATGCGTCCTGCAAACGCACATAATTTTTATTTCTGAGTCCCCAGTAAATATTATACGCAGGACGCGCAGGTAACAAATTCACTGCATGACCTGTAAATGTATATTTTTATGAGCCACAAATTATGACTGAAAATATTTTTATCTAAATTTAAACATTCTTTTATAGAAACGGCAGAAGTCCGGTCGCCGGAGTGGAGATAGAGAATACATCCCTGCATACCGATCTGGTCCCTATGCTTTAATGCTGACACTATACAGGGATATGCAGGTAAAACTTGTAACCTTCAATGTTGTAGACCTGATAATTTGAATATTGTCTGCTGATTAAAAGTTCATTATACATGTTATTTACTAAACAAAGTAAGTTTTTGGGACATAGATTAAACATACAAACATTGATATAATTGTCAATTCCAGGAAAAGGTGTGATTTTCAAAAAAAAAAGTGTTATTTATTATTTTCTAAGCAAAGTGTCAGAATTACCTCCCATATAATAAAAACTTCTTTTGTTATACAAACGTATTGCTTTGAACAAATTTAATGTTTACTATTGACAGGAATTGCCCATTTTATCATTATTTAAAAAACACTAAAATGTGTACAAAACATTGTTATTCTTGTCACAGAAACATTCCAAATTTCATAATTTTAAAATAACCTCCCTTTACCATGTTTACATTGATTGAAATAAAAACATCTTTTGATAACCAATAAAAGTATGTTCCCAATATTTTTAGCTCTACTGGCAAAAGGCAAAAGGCCAGTAGGGTGCCATTATCTTGTGTCCGTCGTCCATCGCCCCTTAACTTTTTGATGTCAACAATCTAGCACCTTCATTTTTCCTCCGATCTTTACCAAACTTTACCAGGTTATTAATATCAATGAAAGCTCGGACAAGTTCGAAAACCAGCCAGATCGGACCAGTAACACCGGAGTTATTGCCCTTGACTTAACAAAAATTGCTATACTATTGTCAACACTAGCGCCTCAATTTTTCATCTGATCTTTACCAGATTATTAATACTAATGAAAGCTCGGATGAGTTCGAAAACCAGCCAGATCGGACCGGTAACACCGGAGTTATTGCACTTGAATTAATGAAATTTGCTATATTTTGTCTTGTCAGCACTCTAGCACCTCCATTTTTTAGCTCTACTGGCCAGCAGAGCTTATGGGATGCTGTATTGTCCGTCGTCCAGCGTTAACTTTTGTCTCGTTAAGACGATAGGGCCTTCATTTTTCATCCGATCTTTACCAAACTTTAACAGGTTGTTATTATCAATAAAAGCTCGGATGAGTTCGAAGACCAGCCATATCGGACAAGTTATATTGCTATATTTTGTCTCGTTAAGACGATAGGGCCTTCATTTTTCATCCTATCTTTACCAAACTTTACCACATTGTTAATATCAATGAAAGCTTGGACCAGTTCGAAAGCCAGCCAGATCGGACCTGTAACAGTGGAGTTATGGTCCTTGATTTTGTTAAAAATGCTATATTGCTATATTTTGCCTCGTTAAGACGATAAGAGCCTTCGTTTTTCATCCTATATTTACCAAACTTTACCACATTGTTAATATCAATGAAAGCTCAGACAAGTTCTAAAACCAGCCAGATCAAACCAATAACAGCGGAGTTATGGCTCTTGATTTTGTTAAAAATGCTATAATTTGCCTCGTTAAGACGATAGGGCCTTCATTTTTCATCCGATCTTTACCAAACTTTATCAGATTGTTAGTGTCTATAAAAGCTTGGTCAAGTTCTAAAACCAGCCAGATCGAACCAGTAACAGCGGAGTTATGGCTCTTGATTTTTAGCTCTACTTTGCTTATGGGATGCCGAGTTGTCCGTCGTCCGTCTGTCGTCCGTCGTCGGCGTTAACTTTTACCTCGTTAAGACGATAGGGCCTTCATTTTTCATCCGATCTTTACCATACTTTAAAATGTTCTTAATATCAATAAAAGCTCGGATGAGTTCGAAAACCAGCCAGATCGGACAAGTAACAGCGGAGTTGTGGCCCTTGATTTAGTTAAAATTGCTATACTGCTGTATTTTGCCTCGTTAAGACGATAGGGCCTTCATTTTTCATCCTATCTTTACCAAACTTTACCACATAGTTAATATCAATAAAAGCTCGGACAAGTTCGAAAACCAGCCAGATCGAACCAGTAACAGCGGAGTTATGGTCCTTGATTCAGTTAAAAATGCTATATTTGGCCTCGTTAAGACGATAGGGCCTTTATTTTTCATCCTATCATTACTAAACTTTACCAAATTGTTAATATCAATGAAAGCTCAGACAAGTTCGAAAACCAGCCATATCGGACTAGTAACGGCGGAGTTATGGGCCCTTGATTAGTTAAAAATGCTATATTTTGCCTCGTTAAGACTAGGGCCTTCATGTTTCATCCTATCTTTACCAAACTTTACCACATAGTTAATATCAATAAAAGCTCGGACAAGTTCGAAAACCAGCCAGATCGAACCAGTAACAGCGGAGTTATGGTCCTTGATTCAGTTAAAAATGCTATATTTGGCCTCGTTAAGACGATAGGGCCTTTATTTTTCATCCTATCATTACTAAACTTTACCACATTGTTAATATCAATGAAAGCTCAGACAAGTTCGAAAACCAGCCATATCGGACTAGTAACAGCGGAGTTATGGCCTTGATTAGTTAAAAATGCTATATTTTGCCTCGTTAAGACTAGGGGCCTTCATTTTTCATCCTATCTTTATCAAGCTTTACCACATTGTTAATATCAATGAAAGATCGGACAAGTTCGAAAAACAGCCAGATCGGACCAGTAACAGCGGAGTTATGGTCCTTGATTTAGTTTAAAATGCTTTATTTCTATATTTTGCCTCGTTAAGACGATAGAGCCTTTATTTTTCATCCTATCATTACTAAACTTTACCACATTGTTAATATCAATAAAAGCTCGGACAAGTTCGAAAACCAGCAATATCGGATTGGTAAAAGTGGAGTTATGGCCCTTGATTTAGTTAAAAATGCCATATTTTGCCTCGTTAAGACGATAGGGGCTTCATTGTTCATCCGATCTTTAGTAAACTTTATCAGATTGTTAATGTCGTTAAAAGCTCTAACACGTTTGAAAACCAGCCATATCGGACCAGTAACAGCGGAGTTGTGGCCCTTGATTTAGTTAAAAATGCTATATTTTGCCTCGTTAAGACGATAGGGGCTTCAGTGTTCATCCGATCTTTACCAAACTTTATCAGATTGTTAATATCAATGAAAGCTCGACAAGTTTGAAAACCATTCATATCCGACCAGTAACAGCAGAGTTATGGCCCTTGATTTAGTTCAAAATGATATATTTTGCCTCGTTAATACGGTAGGGCCTTCATTTTTCATCTGATCTTTACCAAACTTTACCAGATTCTTTAGTTATGGCCCTTGATTTAGTTAAAATGCTGTTTTTGGCCGAAACTTTCCAAAAACCGTAAATGGCAGTCGCTCACTTCATTGATGTTATAAGAGCCATGTTAGCCAGTAGAGCGTCCACAGGCCCTCTTGGGCCTCTTGTTTTAAATTAGGTCAGCGCGACATCCAAGATGGCCGCCATTACCATATATGGTCGAAACCTTTAAAAAAATCTTCTCAAAAACCGCTGGACAGATTTCGACAGTTTTTCTTTTAAAATGACCCGCCAACACCTAGACTATCAATTTTTTTCAAATGAAGTCCCCGGGGGTCAAAATGACCGTGCCCTGTTGATCCAAAGTTTGTATATTGAGATTTTGCATGTTTTTCATAGACTTATATAGGAAAAAACCTATAAAAAAACTTCTTCTCTAAAACCACAAGGCACAGAGCTTTCATGTATTACATGTAGCATCAGCTTATTGTCCTCTACTAAGTTTGTTCAAATGGTGACCTTGGGGTCTCATTTCGCACCGCCCCGGGGGTCACAGTTTTACATAGACTTATATAGGATTTTTAAAAAAAAAAAGTTCTTCTCAGAAACGGCAAGAGCCAGAGGTTTAATATTTTACTATACTCTTATGGTCCTTTACCAAGTTTTTTCCAATGGTGACCATGGGGTCACATTTGGCCCCACCCCAGGGGTCACATGTTTTACATAGACTTGTATAAGGAAAAACTTAAACAATCTTCCTCTCTGAAACCACAAGGCACACAGCTCTCATATATTACATTTAGCCATGGGGTCATATTTGGCCCTTCCACATGTGTTACACTCTAGCATCTTCATTTTGTATTTGATCTTTACCAAACTTTTTCAGTGTCTTTATATCAATGTTTTAACACAACAGAGGTCACATTTCTTGAACAATCTTAACCAAATTTGCACAGATTGTATATGACAATAAGATTTCGAAGAAGTTCGATAATGGGCCAGTACTAAGGTGATCAATTTAGGGCCATCTTGTTTTATCAAATCTACACATATCAATGATGCGCCCCCACCCTGCCCTTTTCATTTTATCTTCCATTATTTGGATATTAAACTTTTAATTTGAATGCAATCATTTACATATAAAATAATTTAGATTAAATTCAGATACACAGATGAAATATCAATATAAAAAAAAAGACTGAAATGAGACCACAATAAAAATTGCCAGATATCCCCTCTCTCCCTGAGTAAATTGCCTTTCGACCACACATTTCTTTAAAATGACAGCAATTTTGGATTAAAATGTCACACCTGCCCCAAATTTTACTATAATTTGTTTAAGATTCTAACAATAATTTTGTATCGGCCCGAGTTTCTATACCCACCCCCAATCCCCCAAACCCACCCCCACATTGTTTTAGCCTTGTTTTCTGATGGTATATACTGGCTATATAATGTATTATTCTCTGATAAATCGAATAGTCGAGCTGCGCTGTTCTCCGACCATACCAAATTAGAACCAAGGCATCTTGTTTAAATTGTTAGCATGGGTCAAGGGTTTAAGTTTTTGTTGTGGGTGTTGTTATTTTGTGTGGTATTTTTATGCACCGCATTTGTCCGTCCGTACGTCCCAAAAACTTGTGTCGCGCGATCTTCCATAACTATTTAAACCACGGTCACGAAACTTTATAAAAATGTTGACCAGCAAGTGAAGATACTCATCTGGGTTTTCATTTTTATTTTGAACCAAGAACCACATGGTTATGGCCCTTGACATAGTCAAAATAGGGGCTGAAAAACTTGTGTCGCGCCCTCCTCCATTACTATTTAACCCACGGTCGCCAAACTTTACCAGAATGTTGATCAGCAAGTGAAGATGCGCACCTTGGTTTTTGTTTTTATTTTGGGCCGAGAATCACAGAGTTATGGCCCTTGACTTAGTCAAAATAGGGGCTGAAAAACTTGTGTCGCTCCCTCCTCGTACAGCGTCCACATGCCCTCTTGGGCCTCTTGTTTATCACTTGACTTTGTAGCATTATTAATTGTCCTATCTATGTCAATTAATCATTAACCCTGAATATACAGGGATTCGTATCGCGTCTATGGGAGACATGCATTTGATGTGCAAAATTTATTTTGTTCAGTACCATACTCGTTAGAGGCCAGTTTCCGTCCAAGCCCATTTTCCGTCATTCTTATCTAAAAAACGTTTTTACACTGCAAATTACTTGCGATGTCACTTATTGTCAGACGTTTATAACTGAAGATTAGAAACAGGAAAAAAACAAAAAGTAAATAAGCGGTACAAAAATGAAAGGGATTTCTCTGAAAAATGTGTTTACTTCCTTATATGGCGTTGGGGATGCGCGCGCATACTGCCGCATAATAATCTATTAAAACAATAACACTGTAATGACGTCACATTTTTATCACTCCATCATGATTATATAGGTTAACCAAAAAGAAGCAACTTGTACAACCTTTATCTTTTGATTTACACAGAGTAACCCATCTTTACAGTGTAAATTGCCGTCGTTGACCATTTTAAATTGACAATACCAGGCGCATTATTATAACGATCGATGCGACTGATGGAACAATGCAAACATACCATTTTTACAATGAAATTGATGAAAAGACTTGCAAACAAGTTTCTAATTCATAAAAGTTTACTGTATCTTGACCTAGTTGAATCTATCACTCGATAAAATACATGACGGAAACTGGGCTTGTAAACAAAATGATTTCTCAGTTTTAGTCTATTTATAAAAAGGTCACGTGCCACTTTGATAATTTATATAAAACAAAATTCTTTGGTATCAAATTTCCAGGAAGAGGTAACTTTATAGAAAATAGAGTAAAAATTATCAGGATATATAGATTTGTCTGAAAAATTAGTTTGTGTTTACATAAGTGACGGAAAGTGGCCCCCGACGAGTATATATTTATTCATTCATTGGTCATTTATGTTATGTTACAACCACTCCTAGAGAGAAGGTGAACGATGTCCTTTTGTTACTTTTGATGGTATGTACATGCGCAAATGGCAAGCTCCTCTTAAACTAGAGAATATGTCCATGGAACATGGATGATCTGATCTACATTTCGAAGAAAAATGCGATACATAGGGATCACTTTGTCCGTCAATCTGTCCATCAGTCCGTCACAAAAACTTAACGTTGGCTATAACTACCTCATTTCTTGATATTTCTTGATCAAACTTTCAATATATATACTCATCATGACAACATCGACAAGACCATAGTAAAATATAAAGGTCAAGTTCACACTGAAGGTCATTATATAGGTTAAATACTCATTTTTTTCCTCATGAAAACTAAGGCCAGTTTGTCAAGGTCATTTATATGGGTCCAAAAAACCTTGTTATACTGAAAAAGCGCTGACAGGCGACACGTGTGTTCCGCAGAACACCCGTCTAGTTGTGAATAGTAAAGATAGCTCAGTATCTTGATATTGAAAATACACTAAAACGGTGGCACCTAAAATAAAAGGAAACAAATACCCACTGTTACTTTCTACCAACTTCTATATGAAGGAGGAGTTGGCCAACAAGATTACACAAAAAATGAGAAATAAGCCATCACAAAAAATAATCTGACAACATTCTAATGCTCTACCAAACCTTATCAGACGAAAAAAATATGAGTTAACCATTGAGTTAACCAAATGAATGAAAATGGACATAAATGCACAAACACACACACAAAAAGTCGGACTGAAAAAACAAACAATGATAAACACATTTTGCCTTTGTGTTTGTATGATCTACATTTACTTGCTGACTTACATATTAATTTGATGAAAATTGTAATAGGTGTAATAATACAGAGAAGTTGCCTTATTACTTCTAATATAACAATCCAGCTGTCATCTGAAACAATCAATTTCTACATTAGAAATCTTTATATTAATACGCCAAAAAGGGGCATAACTCAAAAAATTATCCAACCTAAATTTCAAACAATATGCCCATCTTCCCCTCGTTTTTTCCCGACATGAATCTTGATATTATAAAAACAGCAGGGGAGGATATTCAGCAACTAACTTTCATAGTAATTTGATAAAAAGTAGCATGTCTAAGCAATGTCTAACAGATCTTTGGATTCTAGACACAGAAAAGTGGCACAACTCCTTAAAAATAATCCAACCGGAATCAGAAATGATATGCATCTCAGGCATGTACATTTTTTACAAAGACAACTAGTCCTGCAGGACTAGTGGAAAAAAAATCACTTGCCCTTATCAACTTTGTACCCCCCTAATTTTGAACTGGAATCGCCTTCATATTTTTGCTTACCGCTAGTGCTAGACAAGGTAAATCTGTCAATCAAGAACACTTTATTTAGATAAACAAACTGCATGTAACATCATCAAAGTATCAAATAAATGACTAGATCCCATCTAAGGTATGACTAGCTTCTCCACTTAATAATTATGAAAGGCACTTACAATAAGATTTGACATCATTTTAACATTCCAATAGCAACTGTTTATGTAAGTCACTGTGAGAATACAACTGTGTATCCTCCAGTCTTTTCTCCTGCAAAACACGCTAGCATTTGGTACTATCATACTGCTTTTATTGCGGTTTTAATTGATGCAATTGTCTATTCACTTTCTCTGTATTTTTTCGTCATCTCCACCAACTCTCCTCCAAAAGCATTCTATAACCATATTTATTTTCTTGACATTTTTACGGGAAAATGTTGTCATATCAAGTATAATGGTCCGTTATAATGGTTACAGTGTTTTATTGATAAAAACTACTAGTTTAGTATTGGATAATTCGATCACGACACAGTCTACAAACTTGTGTGAGTGTAATTTATCAGCTATTTATTTTGTTTAAGCAAACGCTTCGTGGAATCTCTTCGCCAGAAAAAAAACAACAATAAAGACTTGATTTATTTTGTTACTAATGTCAAAAGTCACTAGTCCATAAGGATGACCAGAATGAAATATTCCACTGTGGAATTTTACAGGCCTGCAACTGTATCTTTATTCAATCTTCTGCCGACAAAAATCTCGATCTTGCAAAAACTGAAAAGAAGTTATCTGTCAATGCAAGTATGACAGATGGACACAGCAGACAAACTTTCATGGCTGGTGAATCAAAAAGAATGCTCTATACCTTAAAAACAGTGGGGTCACAGCGTTTTTTTTCCTTCTTTGGACGGGTCCGGTAAACCGACCCATTCCCAATCGCCAAAAAATAGCGTTTTTCCCAATTTTGATAAAAAAAATAATAATTCCCAATTTCAGATTTTTCTTCCCAGAATTGTAAAATGTTTTAGAATAATCTTCTTAATAAAGTTTTTTACCAGGGTTTTCGACGTTTCTTCTGCTTTTCTGTGTAAATTAAAAAAAAAAAAAAAATATTTTTTTCCCAATTTTGAGAAAAATCGCGTGTTTTTTCCCAATTTTGAGAAAAATCGCGTGTTTTTTCCCAATTTGACCGGTCACGGACCCATTCCCAAAATGGTGAAAAAAAACGCTGGGTCATGCTGGGTGAAATGGAAGAACTTTAAAACTAAAATATATCACTTAACCCTTTTGCTACCAAATTTTAAATGTCGTCTGCTAAAATTTGAATTTACACCTTCCTTTAATATTTTATATAAAATGTGTTTTGAATTTAAACCTTCCTTTAATATTTTATATAAAATGTGTTTTGAATTTAAACCTTCCTTTAATATTTTATATAAAATGTGTTTTGAATTTAAACCTTACTTTAATATTTTATATAAAATGTGTCTTGAATTTAAACCTTACTTTAATATTTTATATAAAATGTGTTTTGAATTTAAACCTTCCTTTAATATTTTATATAAAATGTGTTTTGGAACATTCCCTGAACAGCCTGCACATAGTGTGCATGTTAATATGGGTCTACAATGGTCGAAAATCAATGTTTTTGAATGGCAGTGAAAGGGTTAAAAGTAATAAACACGGGTTGACCGATGACTACACATTCAATGCAAGTTGTATACTAAAAAATTGACCTGCACCGTTGTATACATGAACTCTTTTGCAACACAAAGTCCTTTGTTTATTACCCCTGATGCACAACAAAAAAATGCCATATATATTAAACATATGCATCTATTCCCAGACAAGAATGATAGTATTCTCATACGATTCTTATATAAAACATTTCATATGATATTTATAATATAATTATATGAATTACATATAATTTTCATATGAGAATAAGTTTGTTACAGTTACATTTTTATAACACATATTTTCATTGATTTTCATGAAAAAATATTTGGAAACATATACTACTACTAAGCACCAATATTTCAATGGCTGGTTTACCAACAGCATAAAACTCAACAATTAATTTTGTTTTACGATTAATTTATGTGAAATTCATTGTTTTACCTTACAAAATACAGTTTTGCATGTTATTTGGGGTGAAATTGTGAGGAAGGTTTGGTGCTGAGCACACTTTGAGTAGGATATGATTCTCATATGATGCTGATGTGATTCGTATGTAAAATGTTTAATATAAGAATCTTGTACTGCTCCTTTTATATATGTATCATATATGCTCGCTCATCTATATACCGGTGTACTTGTCATAAAATGCATCCAGTTGAAAGCGAAAATATAAAATTTTAAAACTGTGTGATAGGATGATAAAATAATCTATTATCTTTCAATATCCATCAACAAATTTCAAATTGTAAAGTGTTTTCATTGTAAAATTATCACCTCAAATAGGGAACATCATGTCTGGTACAAAAAAAAAGATGGTGGTATACCGGTGTATAGTTATAAATCACCTCGGATATTTTTATGTTAGCACCGGATGTTGGTCATAGTTGGGAACATGTGACCTGATTTATTATGAAGCAAGATGGCCAAGCTTAAAACTAGCAGACGACATCAAAAAAGCAAATTTGATCAATTTTGAGACAGGCATGCTATTTTTTTCTGAAAAAGAGAAAAAAGATAGAAAAAAATAGGAGGTATTTGTTTTGTTCTTTTTAAAATGAAAAATATTTAATAATTTTGATTTTTTCCTGTGTTGACACATAGCGGCAATCTAGGTCAATACATTTGCATACAAATTACCTTAAAAACTGACATTGCATGATGGGAATGGTATTTTAACAAACTACCCCGGTATTAAGGGAGCACCGGCAAACAGGGGAATCATCATAATAGGGCCTAAAAAAAAATTTGTGTGGTTCTGGTAACATGTTCAAAATTGGTAGGTACGGATTTTTTTTGATTTTTTTTTTTAAGGATTGTTTTGTATGAACGCAAAGAAGATGCACTGAAATATTTTTTTTTTTTTTTTCGAAATGTGGACCAAAAAAACGTCAGGGTCGGCGGGTATTCGTAGGTAGGGTCGGGTGACCCGAACCACACAATTTTTTTTTTTTTAGGCCTAGATAACGTATGAAACTCATATAAGAATCATATGATACTTATGTCTGCCAAAACTGGTAGTGTATAGTATACAATATGTGAATTCTTTGTATTTCTCAGTCTGTCAATTCTCGTGGCTTCATGACAAAGACAGAACTGTGCAGACAAGCCCAAACACTGGCTGATAAATCATTTGCCTTGGTAAGTAGATACATGATGAAGTTTTGAAATCTGAACCATGCGGCATGGCCTAGTGGTATTGCGTCTGCCTCACATGTTGGAGGTCAAAGTTCGATTCCCAGCCGGGTCACACCAAAGACTTCATAACAATGGTATTACTACCTCCCTTGCTTTACATTCAGCATATAAGGGGTAGTCATTACGTGGTCCCACCTTAATTCCATTAAGCGATGGCAAATCTTATAATAGTACAATTTTATAACAGATATTTCGACAATAAAACATGTTTAAAATATTCGATAACCTGCTTAAAATTACCTATTAAATGTTTTAATTTTACAATATGTAAACATTTTAAGCCGAAATTAAGGTTTTATTTCATACCCCAGCCAACCCTGTTTTCACTTCTTGAAGAAGGGGTTGGATGGGGTATGAAAGTTAACACACGGACCATGTAATGAGTCTAGGACTGGTCGGCCCGATGTCGGTATAATGAGACTAAGTTGGCTAAGTATCCCAGTGTAGCAGCACTATAAAGTCGAGCATTGAGACACTGCCAAGTAGACACCATCATGATAGGGCTGAAAGATCTTTAAAAGCAATGATAAAACCCCTATTGTCTGGGGCGCTTGTTTCAGCCAAAGGTTTTTCGGCAATACGTTTAACCTGTGTTTAAATATTGACAGTAAGCTATTTTGCCCTGCATGTTACATGTTTTTTGCTAAGGGTAGTGATCATGGGATACAACTTCAGTTTACACATGAGGTATTGAAACTATTTATTTGCCATAAAGTCAAAACGTGGTTGAGTGATTTCTGATGACAAGTAATGAATAAATAGACAACGGAATTGTACAATACATGGTTTGTATTTGTCTGTTGAATGGACTAGTCGTGCCAGTATGCCCGGAGAGCGAACAGTAAAGCATTGTATCAGAATTTGAGGTTTTCAATTGACATAGAAGCTGTGAAAGGGCCCTTTGCAAGATACCGAGCGACTTTGTACATGTATTAAGGTGTAAGTGCAGCATCCCTTAGTGGTAGGGTAAAGCATCTCTGCAGCAGGGTAGTCTAGTCTGGATATATTTGTTTTGTCAGACTAGGGTACTGTTGTACCTTGTTGTAGTAGATATCAAGGCATCGCAAATGCTAAGTGTTCCTAATTATGTCTTCAGTGATCTTTGTATGCTCTGTAACTCCTCTCCACTTAAAGCAAATCTCATGAAATTTAATGTGTAGACTGACTGTGGGGAGAGGATGGCCCGTATTTATTTTGAGGTCAGTACGTCAAAGATCAAGGTCTCCATGACCAAATCATGAAAATCCTTGTCCACTCTGTAACTCTTCTCCCTCCGAAGCAAATATCCTGAAACTTCATTGGTAGACTGCCTGTGGTGAGAAGATGACCCCTATTTATTTTGAGGTCAGTAGGTTAAACGTCGAGGTCCCTGTGACCCCATCATGAAAATCCTCGTTCACACTGTAACTCCTCTCCCCTGAAACAAATCTCATACAATTTAAAAGGTGTAATGTTCATGATGAAATGATAACCCTATTTATTTTTTGGGTCATTAAGATAAAAAAAGTAATTCGAGAAATATTTTCACCATTGATTATTTATCTTTGCCCAATCAGTATCTATCAGTGGTATATTAGCCGAGCCGAAAGGGTGACAACTCTAGTTTAAATTTTAGATTCTGCTAAAAAAGCCTGGTTGGGTTACTCGCCCATGAGTCAGATGGGTCATTGCTTCTCGTCACTTCTGTCAATTTATACTCCTGAGCCTGCTGAAACCTTCTGGTACCTTCCCTTGTGTTCAATAAATCATTTGACAGCAACTATTTGGTGGTACCAGCACATTTGATGTCATATTTTTCAAACTCACCATTATCGCCGTTAAGGTATACTTTATATTTGCAACATCAATAGTGCCTCAGAAGAATTGCTTGCTTGTTGCAATTAGTTAAAATAAAGAATTTATCTGTATTTTTCTTATGTATATACATTTCCTAAAAAATATATTTTATGCTTCTTTTTGTGTAAAATATTGGGTATTGACTCCCAACTTCAATGTTCGTCCAAAGTCGAACATGGTAATTGCCCTTGAGTCGGATTAAAAAGGCAACTAACAGACTCAAAAGATTGAGATAATTCTTGTTGTTTTGATTGAAAGAATATCATGGGATTGCCTCCCTTCACATAGTAACAGTTTCGACAGTTTCCAGTTGAGGAAGAAATTGAACGTCAATTTATGTCCGACTCAGAGGCAAGTTCGACTCGGGAGAGAATTACCGTATACCGACTTAAAACCAAATATAACTGGTGATATTCTCCACAGCCTGACCCTGGATGTCGATACACAGCCTGGTCTGCTATGGGCACTCTCATTAAGAAAGGTCTGGTGATCAAGGAAAGTAGCCCTGCCAAGTATGTATATATGTGGTAATCGAGGAAAATAGTCCTGTAGGTCTGTCAGGTTTGTATTATGTCTGGTAATCAAGGAAAGTAGCCTGCCAAATATGTCTAGTGATCAAGGAAAGTAGCCATCAAGTATATATATAGGTCTGGTAATCAAAGAAAATAGTCCTGTAGGTCTGACTGTTAAGGAAAGTAGTCCTGTCAAGTTTGTATTATGTCTGGTAATCAAGGAAGTAGCCTGCCAAATATTTCTAGTGATCAAGGAAAGTAGCCCTATCGAGTACCGGTATGTACAGGCCTGTACATTTTTTACAAAGACGACGTCCTTCAGGACTAGTGAAAAAAAAGTGCACTTGCCCTTATCAACTTTGTACTTGCCCTTAATTTTGAACAGGATTTGCTTACCGCTAGTGCTAGACAAGGTAATTCAGTGTCCATCAAGAACACTTTATTTAGATAAACAAACTACATGTAACATCATCAAAGTATCAAATAAATGACTAGATCCCATCTAAGGTATGACTAGCTTGCCCAATTAATAATTATGAAAGGCACTTACAATAAGATATGACATCATTTTAGCATTTCAAAAGCAACTGTTTATGTAAGTCACTGTGATAATACAACAGTGAATCCTCCGGTCTTTTCTCCTGCAAAACACGCTAGCATTTGGTACTATCATACTGCTTTTATTGCAGTTTTAATTTATGCAATTGTCTATTCACTTTCTCTATTTGTATTTTTTCATCACCACTAACTCTCCTCCAAAAACATTCATAGACATGTCAATTTTCTTTGACATTTTTACGGGAAAATGTCGTCATATCAAGTATAATGGTCCGGTTACAGTGATTGATAAAAACTACTAGTTTAGTATTGGATAATTCGATCACGACACAGTCTACGAACTTCGGAAATCTCGACTTTATACCCTATCACCAAAGTAACCATGGGTAACCAATATTTTCATGTTTACTTCCGGTGTATTTGAGTGTAATTTATCGGCTATTTATTTAGTTTAAGCAAACGCTTTGTGGAATTTCTTCACAGAATAAAAGGAAACAATAAAGACCTGATTTATTTTGTTACTAATGTCAGAAGTCGCTCGTCCGTAAGGACGACCAGAAAGAAATATCCACGTTAGTGGAATTTTACAGGCCTGATGTATATAGGTCTGGTAATCAAGGAAAGTAGTCGTGTAGGTCTGGTGATCAAGAAAAGTATCCCTGTCAAGAATGTATATATTTCTGCTGATCTGGTGATCACGGAAAGTAGTCCTGTCAAGTATGTATATAGGTCGGGTGATCAAGGAAAGTAGTCCTGTCAATTATGTATATAGGTCTGGTGATCAAGGAAAGTAGCCCTGACAAGTACGTGTATAGGTCTGTTGATCAAGGAAAGTAGCCCTGTCAAGTATGTATATAGGTCTGGTGATCAAGGGAAGTATGTATATATGTCTGGTGCAGGGCTTCTTAAATTTTAAAATGCAAATCAGTCCAGGTTTTTTACTGCCGTAAGAATCGCACTTATTTTGAAAAAATCACTAAAATCGCCGTACCCCACCCACCATGCATTTTTTCCGTTTAGTCATTTATATAGAGAACTATTTAAAATTTATGTTTGTATTATATTTGTATTATTTATAACTTACTTTATCACAATTTGTACATTTTAATGACTGACATCATGTCTTCGCTATACTGAATGAATAATTTTCACTCAATATTAAAATTGTTGATCATTTGAGGAATTGAACCGGAAGTGTCTAATAAACCGGAAGTCGCGTGAAGAATCACCGTGGTAACCAATGTAATTTAGAGGCAGTGCCATATCTATTAACTATGACTAACGAACAGCAGTAATGTTTGTGATTATATACGATTTTACATAAATTTGAGTAATATCGTTTTTCATCAATTAGCTTAATTAATACCAAATGTTACGACTAACGCAAACAATTTCGGTCCGACTTAAAAAAAAAACGGTGTCAGGTTTGTTCACTTTCCTTAATTAATGTCATTAATATTATACTTAAAAGTTATTTTAAAAAAAAAATCAAACAAACAAGTAACACCGCTCGGTATTTTTTTATTTTTTTTTAATGACGCAAACAAATTTCAATCCCAGCTTTGGCCACTTAAAAAAAAAAAACGACACAAGCAAACAGGCTAACACCTTACGACTAACGGTATATCAAAGAAATTACAGACTGTAACACTCGCTTTAGTAAACAGACAGAACGCGTGATATTTTTTCTCTGATCACACATCAAAGGCATGCTAACTAGCTATAGACTCTTCCGGAAAACTCCCTACTATCGGTAATGGTTTAGTCCAAATTGACCTACTTTCGCACAGCGAGTGACAAACAATCGTGTTATGGATCAAAGAATATTGCCGCAAGGCATAGTTTAAGATATTAGAAGGAGGGTAAAGGGCAATTGTAGATTTTTTAACGACCGATAGATAAAATATCTGGACCGATTTAAACAGAGATTTTGAAAAGAAAAACGGTCTGGAGAAACGGATTTCGGTCTGGGAACTGATAAACCGGCGATTTTAGAAGCCCTGGTCTGGTGATCAAGGAAAGTAGCCCTGTCAAGTATGTATATAGGTCTGGTGATCAAGGAAAATAGTCCTGTCAAGTATGTATATAGGTCTGGTGATCAATGAAAGTAGTCGTGTCAAACATATATATATATATGTCTGGTAATCAAGGAAAGTAGCCCTGTCAAGTATGTTTGTAGGCCATGTGTTACTTTTGAAATGTGTGCAGCCATATTGTTGCCTTTGTGGTCGTTCTTGGCATCATAATGTAACCAAAATGTCTCAATGGTCAGTGGGTGCAACCTACATAAAAGCTTCAGGATATTCTGTATTATGTTGACTTAAATTTGACATGAGGTAGCAACACTTAATTTTCCAACTTAGGAGTGACATATAATAGCCACACATCTGCAAGATAGATTATACTGCCTTATAGTGACATATAATAGCCACACATCTGCAAGATAGATTATACTGCCTTATATTAGATGAAATACTAAACTGTGTTTCTCACACATAGTACGATAATATTTTGGAATATTTTCAGCAATCTTTCATTGTTCTTTCCTATACTTAAAGTAAAAGAATACTAATTCAGTACAATATTGTCACTAAACAAGAAACTATACACAAAAAATAAAGTGATTGGTTAATAAATAATCGTCTATATGAAAGTCACTATTTTCGCCTTTTTCAAGGCAAGAAACTCTTCCACTTATATTTGAAAAAGAATGAATTTACATGCCAGTATTGTCTTTATTCAGATACAGTCTGACAGATGCAGGTTGTGCACTGGCACACAAACTAGAGGCCGTGAAGCCGACGGATGCTAGTGACAATGGTACTGTACCATTCCGCATTCATGCACCTCCGCCTGTGGCGCCCCCTGGACAGGCACAAGCCCCAGTGGCTGCCCCTACACAGCCAAGATTACCCAGCCTGCCCTCTGATGAGGAGACAGAGAGGTTTGCTGGGTTTGATGATTACCTAGATGGAGTTGCAAGTACAGACACAAGGTATTTGGGGTTTAACATCATTTTCCAGCACATTTTAGGCTATGTATGATGGTGGTCAATTTTTAGTGATGGATGCAGACCACCCCCTTATTCCTGGGTAGAACCAGTACTGTATACCTCCCGCCATCTGTAAGAACCGACACTTTCTCACATGCCTTGCTCCCAGTGGGATTTGATCCCACAGCAGTGAGAAGCGAGAAGGTTTCAAATGCAGCATCTTTACCCTCTCGACCATGAAGTGCTTGTAGCACGATAGAGTGCATTCATTCGAATTAAGTTGTTTAGAAGTCTTCCATGATGGAAATAAGTGTATTTACTTAAGACTTAGAATTTCATTGGAATTGGTTGCGTAATGTTTCTTGTATGTGTCGAGTTCAAAGACGCTTTCTTAGTTTCTGTAGAAACCTTCCCTTATTTAGCAGCCTTAGAAGCCTTCCAGGGGTTAGTTAACGGTTTGGAATCATTCATTATAATTGTTTACACTCCACACATTCAAAACACAACTTGAAAATTATGGTGTCGCCTGCATAGCAGGGCAGACACTTAAGGATCACTTTGTCGGTCATCGTTGTCCATCCGTCTCACTTTAACCTGCAACCTAACCTTGGCCATTACTTGGAAATTATTTGACCTATGATCATGAAACTTCACATACATCTTCATCTTAACCCAAGAAATATTATTACTTATGTCCAATAACTCTTGACTTTCATTTTGACAGAGTTATGCCCCCTTTCATAAAACTTTAACCTGCAACCTAACCAGGCTCATACATATAACTGCCATAACCTAAAGTAAAGTATTTGGCCTATGTTCTTGCAACTTCACACACATCCTCATCTTAACCAAAGGAATGTCTAGGACTCATTTTTGAAGAGTTATGCCCTTTTTCATAAAACTTTAACCTGCAACCTAACCTAGCCAGGATTGCCAGCAACCTTGAAAAGTCAGGAAAATTTGATATAGTTTTTTAAATTCAGGGAATTGTCAGGGAGTTTTGAAAAATGGTCAGAGAAATTTGAATTTTCTGAAAAGTCAGGAGGGAAAATATTTTGTTGTCGAAAAGTCATGCATTTTGTTGTCGAGAAATCGTGTATCTGTGGCTATGGCGTTTTAACACTTAATGCAGATCCCTTTGTATTTTTTGTCATTTTATGGTTGTTGTTAATACATGTCATTTTATGGTTGTTGTTAATACAATAATACTCAATAATAAATTTTGGCTAAAAATGAACGGATGCACGAGTACATCTTTGTCATTTTGATTAACTGGAAGGCTGAAAGGATTTACGACCTTTGCCCCCAGAGCAGTTTAATGTTACTTTTAATTTATCACATAACATGACTTCTGGGAGTGCAATAAAGCCATGACTTATTTCTCGTAATACATTAGTATTATTACTAGCAAATGAGGACTGTGTTTGTGTACAGTAAAACATTTAATCCCAATTGTTTGCATGGTATATCATACGGTACGTTCAGACGCCTTAATTATTTATCATTATTTGAAATCTTACTTCATAAAATGAATGTTAGTAACGTTAAATTTGGTTTAAGGTGTCGCATTATTTGTAGGGCGAACACAGTTACAGCTGCGTAATGTAGCGATGTCATGTAAACAGCAAAACGACGTCATGGTTTGTCGTCGGGGCCTAGGAATCTTTATGTGAGGAAGCTATCCATCTGGCTTGCGGAACGTCGGTGGTTCTACCCAGGTGCCCGCCCGTGCACGAAAATTGCCCGGAGGGGCACCTGGGGTCTTCCTCCACCAATGGAAGCTGGAAAGTCGCCATATGACCTTAGCTGTTGGTGCGACTATAAAATCCAATTCAATCAATCATAACATGGCAAAATATTGACCTGGTATTTATCAATTATACAATGCGGATTTATGCCCCTTTTTCATAAACTTTTATTTTCCATAATTCATGAAGGATTGCACCCCGTGTCTTCAAACTTTATAGTTAGATTGTACTTGCTGAAATAAGCCCAGGACAGGCAACACAAGTGTTCCATGGAACACCCTTCTTGTTGATTAACAAAACATTATCTAAACCTATTACTTTAAATACACACTTAAAAATGTAATATGTAGGAAATTTAGTTATTTGTTTCGTTGATATGAAAATAATTAGGTGTTTGTGTTTTCGTGATTGAGCGCTTCTTTTAGCTTGTTAGCTTTGATCATCAAAGATGCATAGTCAAGGGGACATGTATAAACACTTAACCATCTGTCCTGTAAAGTGACCTGCAGGATTTCCCTAGAGCGTATTGGTAAGGGTATATTTCTGTATGTATCGTGTAACCTCTATGATTTTATGTAGTATTGTTCTTGCTGATACTTTGGGATCTTTGGAACCCAATCTGTGTGGCTTTAAAGTAGAATACCGCTTAAGCCGGTGCTAGTGGGCGCGAGAGGTGTTTCACCGTATATTACCTCTCATGAACAGACTCAATAAAACCGAGTCTGCACCTTTCCTGTCTTGTTTGTGTTCATTGGTTCTCAGGGATCCTGTTTTCAGAATTTATGAAGTGGTTTTGTAAAATTATAGGCTGCAGTACTGGTATGTGACAGAGGATGGGCATGAGGTGCTGGAGAAGGACAGAGCCGTGGTCACTATAGACGGTAATTACTGCATTCAATTAGTTAGCCTCTGGCAATTAGGTCATCTTTGGTAATCATGCCTTATTTGTACTGTGGTGAAGTCTGATTTTCAAATTTCCAAAATTTTGTCAGTGGGAAGTCTTGCTGCAACAATTTTAAGAATTGTTTAGATTTTTAAATTAGGGTTATTGCCCTTGGTAATGTTATAATTCTTGTCTGGAGCATAACTGAAAACCTTTAGGGACACAATAATAGAGGGCAATGTGAGGAAGTGCAGAACACAAAAACCATGACTCTTCATTCAAATTAGAGTTATTCCCTCGGTAATTTTATACTTGTGGGTTATACTTATGAGACTGCAGAGAAACTTCACACAATGATAAAGGGCAATGCGACGGAGTGCAGAGCATAAGAACCATAGCTCTAGCTTCATTTAAAGTATATTGCCCTTTGTAAAACAAAGCACCCAATTCGGGGAGCATCCATCGGTTCTACCGATATTCTTGGAATGTAAAGTATGTGAACAAGTAGTGTATCCTTAGAATGATATTAATATGTACTAATAACAACTGAACCTGGTATATTGAAATGTAAAGCAAAATAGGAGATATTCATGATTGTTTGAAAGTGGACGCTCTCCCCGAAATGACTAACACACACCTTTATGAATATTTTGTTCAGAACGTTTTATGTTTCTAGCTACTAGAAAGGGGTAACCCCAAATTCGTTGTACCGAGTATATCACAGTGTCAGCAGCAGTACCATGTGCATCGCAGTATAACATGACTATTTATATCTCTAGAAACAGATGAAAAACACGGAGTAGAACCATAAAACTGCAAAAGTATCAGTACGGCAGAAAAAGTACCACCAGCACAAAATAACCGTAGTTTACCGGTTAACGGCACCTTTTCTAGCTTTTATATTTTGATATAATAAAACAGTCAAAAGAAGGCTATACAATGCATAAATGATCAACTTAATATGTTATATTGCAGTAAATTTGATAGAAAAAATGATGGGAGTTTTAAAAATTGTTGATGAAGTTATTTGAAACAAATCATGTAGCCTATTTTTTCAGATAATCTAGGGGTTGGTTTTCTGGTAAAGTGTAACTACTCCGAAATACTACAAGCTGGAGTGAAGTACAAGCTGGATACCAGCAGGTATTGTATTGATAAAGGTCAAGTAAACATATGTATCAGTAGGTATTGCATTGCTCTAAGTCATATTTTAAGTAGGTACCAGCAGGTATTGCATTGATCTAGGTGAAATTTAAGGAGGTACCAGCAGGTATTGCATTGATCTAGGTCAAGTATAAGGAGGTACCAGAAGGTATTGCATTGATCTAGGTCAAGTATAAGTAGGTACCAGCAAGTATGTTAATCTAGGTCATCTACAAGCTGGATATCAGCAGGTGTCGCACTGATCTAGGGCATAACAAGCTGGATACAAGCCAGCAGGTATTGCATTGTCCAGGTCAATTATAAGCTGGATACCAGCAGGTATTGTACTGATCTAGGTCATATACAAGCTGGATACCTACCAGCATGTATTGCATTGATCTAGGGCATATACAAGCTGAATACCATCATGTACAAGCTGGATACCAGCAGATACCAGCAGGTATTGTACTGATCTAGGTCATATACAAGCTGGATACCAGCAGGTATTGCATTGATCTAGGTCAAGTATAAATATATGTACCAGCAGGTATGTATTGATTTAGGTCATGTACAAGCTGGATACCAGCCGGTATTGTACTGACCTAGGTCATAGACAAGCTGGATACCAGCAGGTATTGTACTGATTTGGTCATGTACAAGCTGGATACCAGCAAGTATTGTACTGATATAGGTCATGTACAAACTGGATATCAGCAGGTATATGTTATCAAGGAATATCCATTAAATGTGACGCGTTCCTCTGATGATAATGACCATTAAATGTGAAAGGTTCCTCTTATGGTAATGGCCATTACATGTGAAAGGTTCCTCTTATGGTAATGGCCATTACATGTGAAAGGTTGCTCTTAAGATAATGGCCATTACATACGAAAGGTTGCTCTTATGGTAATGGCTATTACATGTAAAAGGTTGCTCTTATGGTAATGGCCATTACATACGAAAGGTTTCTTTATTATGGTAATGACCATTACGTACGAAAGGTTCCTCTTATGGTAATGGCCATTACATGTGAAAGGTTCCTCTTATGGTAATGACCATTACATGTGAAAGGTTGCTCTTATGGTAATGGCCAGTAAATGTTAAAGGTGGAAATTATAAAATGTGTTATAATTACCTAGATAAGGATCCTGAATTGCCATCAAGTAGATGAAACAAACACATCTGCCATGACTTCTTGATTATGTATAATAATTGTCTTTTCAACTCCGACAAATTTAGAAAGTGCTCTTTGACCAAGCAGAAACACCACTTATTGTATGATATTACTCCATATTAAATGAAAGTTTCCTTTGATGTTAATGGCCATATAATGGGATACATCTTGTTTGATAAAAGAAAAGTCACAATTAGGATCTTCATGAACCATAAAGTAGATGAAACAAACACGGATGCCGTAAAGACTTCCTGATTATATTGCCTTTTCAACATTCGTACAGCTTCATAATTATACGATATACAACTATACTTGTATTTATTACAGACCCCTGGGTGATGACTTTGTGCACGTGTACCTGAGTAATAACGATGCAGTGGACATTGCTACATCCCCAGCTTCACGTGCGCTATCCAGTAAACAGAGTGTGACAAAAAACACAGCTGCGGGTAATTGATTTACAGTATTTTAGAGTCGGTTTACTGCCAGACTCGTAAATGTCAAACCCTGCATACCATGCCTACCCTTGAACCCTAGTCTAGTTGGACCTGCATGCACACTCTCCCATACTATGTCTACCCTTGTCAAGTTGGACCACTGTGCTCTCTCCCCCATACCGTGCCCACCCTTGTACCCTTGTCTAGTTGGACCACCCTCTCCCATACTATGTCTACCCTAGTCTAGTTGGACCACTGTACTCTCTCCCATACTATGTCTACCCTAGTCTAGTTGGACCACTGTACTCTCTACCATACTATGTCTACCCTAGTCTAGTTGGACCACTGTACTCTCTACCATACTATGTCTACCCTAGTCTAGTTGGACCACTGTACTCTCTACCATACTATGTCTACCCTTGTCTAGTTGGACCACTGTACTCTCTACCATACTATGTCTACCCTTGTCTAGTTGGACCACTGTACTCTCTACCATACTATGTCTACCCTAGTCTAGTTGGACCACTGTACTCTCTACCATACTATGTCTACCCTAGTCTAGTTGGACCACTGTACTCTCTACCATACTATGTCTACCCTAGTCTAGTTGGACCACTGTACTCTCTACCATACTATGTCTACCCTAGTCTAGTTGGACCACTGTACTCTACCATACTATGTCTACCCTAGTCTAGTTGGACCACTGTACTCTCTACCATACTATGTCTACCCTAGTCTAGTTGGACCACTGTACTCTCTACCATACTATGTCTACCCTAGTCAGGGGTCGAATTTCACTCTTGCGGACTCGCAAAATGCGAGCTGATTTTTCAGATTGCTACTGAAAATTTCGAGCACTTGCTTTTTTCTGCGAGTAGAAATAAATAGCACACACTTGATTGGATATCACCCAAGACAGACTGACAGAACCAACAAATAGTCAGACATATGTAGTCAAACCTCTTTCCACGATTATTTGTGTAACTTCTTTGTCAAACGAAAATAGTAAATGCAGTCTGTATCAGAGTGACGCTTATCCAGTAAACAAGACTAGTGCAAGCGTCTATACATAATGAATCGATATCAAATTCCGGTAAGATAACTCGGGACTTCACACAATCAATTATCATGGCAGAATTGTCTGCTCGCAAAATCACTTGGTTTTTTCAAGAGACAAAATGACGAGATGGAGTCAAGCGAACGCGGAGAAAGGTAAGGTTCACAATTCATAGTTCCATACAGGAAAATTTCCTTATCATCAACACAATAATCAATAATAAATTATAACAAACAAATGAAACAGTGCAGTAAACAGTACTGTACAGTGACGGTCTAGTATATAGTCAGTTATTACATAATAAACGTCTTACATATATATACTAAAACACTATTTTGAAACAGAATTTACATCTCGTTATTACTTGAATAAAAATGCTAGTGAGAAGCGATTTTAGCTAGTAGATTTTTTAGTCACTGGATATTTTTAGCTGATGGCTAAATTTGTGAAATTCGACCCCTGCTAGTCTAGTTGGACCACTGTACTCTCTACCATACTATGTCTACCCTAGTCTAGTTGGACCACTGTACTCTCTACCATACTATGTCTACCCTAGTCTAGTTGGACCACTGTACTCTCTACCATACTATGTCTACCCTAGTGTAGTTGGACCGCTGTACTCTCTACCATACTATGTCTACCCTAGTCTAGTTGGACCACTGTACTCTCTACCATACTATGTCTACCCTAGTCTAGTTGGACCACTGTACTCTCTACCATACTATGTCTACCCTAGTCTAGTTGGACCACTGTACTCTCTGCCATACTATGCTCATTAATCTCCTTTACCAATTTCAGAAGGCCTACCAAATGCTACTAAGAGGAAACCAACAGCAAATCCAGTAGCATCGAAGAAGAGCAACTCTACAAAGACAGTAAAACATAAAGTTCCCCAGTTACTTCCCTTGATTGACTCTGCCATGGACAATAACACTTCTTCTTTAATTTCTGATGCTCGGAAATTATCTAGTCTTAATGATAACTCTAGACCTGAAATTGTAATCGTAGAATCGGAAGAAAGTTCCCTGGATTCTCTACCCTCTGTCAAATTGTCAAAATACGAACCTGCTGAGTTGAAGAAAGATTTTGGATCGGATCTGATGTATTCTGTAAACAAATCACAGGAGACAGTTTCCAGCAGTTCAAGTTTATTGGACCGGATTAATAGAAAATGTGACATATCAGACCTGATGTCGAGGGCAATATCTGTCGACTCGCAGGAAAGTTCTCAGAATTCTCAGGCATCCATGAAGACCATAAGCTCCATCAGTTCCATAGCTTCTCTACAGAGTGTACCGACGCCAGACTACGTGCTGCGACCCGGAGAGTTTGACATTGTGCTGTGTGTGGACAACGCTGAGTATTATGGAGCGTAAGTTGGATATTTCCGAGTCCGGTTCTAAATATGCTGCATTATTGATAGAGCTTCAACTAGAGTTGGGAATTGGTTGAACATTCATGATCGATTATCAGAATTTGTAACCAACCGATAATTGATCATTAATCGATTTATTCATGGCTTCTGTACGTGACATTTTATACCATTGTAAGTCTTTCAACAACTACAAGTCTTTTCACAACTACAGTTATGTTGTCATAAAGCAACTGAATGAAGCTGACCAGGCATTTGTTGGGATGGTGTGTTGTCCGTCGTCTGTCCGTTAACTTTTACCTTGTTAAGACGATAGTCTTGCATTTTTCATCCGATCTTTACCAAACTTTAACAGATTGTTTATATCAATGAAAGCTCAGACAAGTTCGAAAACCAGCCAGTTTGACCAGTAATAGCGGAGTTGTGGCCCTTGATTTAGTTAAAAATGCTATATTTTGCCTTGTTAAGACTATAGGGCCTTCTTTTTCCATCCGATCTTTACCACACTTTACCAGATTGTTAAGATCAATGAAAGCTCAGACAAGTTCGAAAACCAGCTAGATCGGACCAGTAACAGCGGAGTTATGGCCGTTGATTTAGTTGCAAATGCTATATTTTGCTTCGTTAAGACAATAGGCCCTTCGTTTTTCATCAGATCTTTACCAAACTTTACCAGATTGTTAATATCAATGAAAGCTCCGACAATTTCGAAAACCAGCTAGATCGGACTAGTAACAGCAGAGTTATGGCCCTTAATTTAGTTGCAAATGCTATATTTTGCCTCATTAAGATGAAAGGCCCTTCATTTTTCATCTAATCTTTACCATACTTTATCAGATTTATCGGATTGTTACTATCAATGAAATCATTAGTAACACCGGAGTTATGGCCCTTGATTTAGTTCAAAAATCCTGAATTTTGCCTCGTTAAGACGAGGGCCTTCATTTGGCCTGATTTAAATGAAACTTTGCAAAGATGATCAGTACCAAGCCTAGTTGTACATATTGCCACTGTGTTCCGGTTGATTTATTTTGGCGAAGTTATGGCCCTTTAAAGGTTTTAATACACAAACTGTCTGCACTAGTTCTCTTGAACCCCTGGCCGTATTTAAACGAAGTTTTTTAGGGATGATCAGTTCCATGTCTAGTTGTACATATCATCGCTTTGTTACGTTTGACAGATTTTTGGCAGAGTTACGGCCCTTTAAAGGTTCACAAACTTTCTATGCTATTCTCCTGAACCCCTGGCCGTATTTCAACTGAACTTGACATTGATGATCAGTATCAAGCCTAGTTGTGTATGTCATCGCCGTATTACGGTTGAATGATATTTGGCAGAGATGGCCCTTTAAAGGTTTTAATACACAAACTTTTTTCTAGACTAGTCTCTTCAGAACTCCTGGCCATGTTTCAATGAATTTTGGCAGGGATGATGAATACCAAGTCTGTTGCCGTGTTCTGGTTGAATGATTTTTGGCACAGTTATGGCCCTTTAAAGGTTTTAATACACAAACTTTGTCCAGATTAATTCTCCTGATCCCCTGGCCGGATTTCAAAGAAACTTGGCAGGAATGATCAGTACCAAGCCTAGTTGCCCATTTCTTGGCCGTGTTCCAGTTGTATGCATTTTGGCAGAGTTAGGGCCCCTTAAAGGTTTTAATACACTAACATTGTACAGACTAGTTCTCCTGAACCTCTGGCTGGATTTCAATGAATCTTGGCAGGGAAGTACCAAGCCTAGTTGTGTATGTCATTGTCATGTTCCAGTTGAAGGATTTTTGACAGAGTTATGGCCCCTTATACATAAGCTTTATCTTTAACGAGTAGAGCGTCCACAGGCCCTCTTGGGTCTCTCGTTATTACTTGCATTCCTCAAACTATTTTTTATGGGTTGTTCCCAAAATTCATATAACACATATTACACATAACAACTGATGACCTTACTTTGCTCTACATCACCCACTGTTGATTGCCTAATTTATTACAGAATTATAGCCCTTTGTTTGACTCCATTGTTACATCTGCGATATATACGAGCATAGAAAATAAACATTGTGCTCGAAATAACAGACATGAAATCATGTTATTGTATTGCAAAAACATAGGAATCCTTTTTCCATTGTTTGTGTTATCATTGGAAGTAACACTTTAACCTGCAAAAGCTTGCAAAGCCTTTGACTGATGTTGTGGTCATGAACCTTTACACCGTTGTTCTTTTTCACTTATTCGAAACAGTTGCTAAGGTTCCATAACTCTGTTTCAATTTTAACAGACGACTATTGGCCCCTTCCAAAAAACTTAAACCTGCAAATTAACATAGCTCATATGATGCAAACAATTGTCAATAAGTCCATTTATTTACACTGTTGTTTAAAATATGTTTCAATGGAAATACAACAATCCAGGACAAAATTATTTTTAAACTTTTTAAAAGAATCGTCGGCACAGATATGCTATTAGACAGCGCTTGCCATCAGCTGCCAGCTTTCATGTTTAAATTACTAAAACCACATGCATCATGTATGATCCCATTTAACTGCGGTTTTCAAATGATGCATGATAAGAGCTATTTTCATCAAAATAAAACTACGTCTAAAATAGGAGTGTAATAGTAATCAACATTTTACAGGGACAAGCAAACAATTGGGGGAGTATATAATCTTGGCTTTGTCCTTGCGTTCAGCCTCCTGTCAGTCTGGATCATTTAAAACTATTTATGAGACTGGAATGAAACGTCACACACTGATAGAATGCAAGGAGTAGAAGTGCAAAGTGCAAGAACCATAATTCTGTTTTCATTGAAATTAGAGTTATTGTTCTTTATAATTTTTTGTCGGAAGCATTATTTGAAATTGCAGGGAAATTATATACAGTGAAGAGGGAAGTGACATGAAGTGTAGAGATCAAGAACCATAACTTATCTTCATTCAATTTAGATCTGAAGTGTTATAATTTTCGTCCTTAGCATAACCAGGATAACTTCAAAACAGGGTTCCCACGGGTCCTTGAAATCCTTGAAAGTACTTGAATTTAAAAAAAAAAAAATCAAGGCCTGGAAAGTGCTTGAAAATCTCATAAGGTACTTGAAAGTCCTTCAATTCTGGATTTTTGCTGTTCATCCCAAAAATGGCTATTGACAGTGCGTTCCTGGAATATTTGTTGCTGTTTTGGACATTACATTCATACTTCAGATGGCATAAACCATGTCGCTTGTGCGAATATTAGTCCTTGAATTTTGAAAAAGGGTTCTTGATAGTCCTTGAAAAGTCCTTGATTTTGGCCTTCCAATAAGGGTGGGAACCCTGTCAAAACTACTAGAATAAAACAGAAATAGTTCTATTTTCATTCAAGTTTGAGTTATTATCCTTTTTAATTTTCTACTTGTAATTCTTGTCTGAAGCATTACTTGAAAGCTACCGATGGGACTGCAAGAACCATAATACTTTAGTCAAATTAACTTAAGTGCAGGCAGAATTATCCCCCTTTGTTCAATTATCAGACAAGTCCTGAATATTAAGGGATTGCCATTTTTGTCTGCCTTTTGAAAAAAAGCGAGACATAGACGCCGGTAATGTTGGTGGGTTTGACGGCATCAACATATTGTATTATAACTTTTTTGTCCTTGGGAGAAAAATGTTCAAATTCCATATATAACCTCCTGGTCATTGTCCATCTTAATGCCAATAACTTCCAGCCCTCCAACTGACCCTGGGTCCGAGTCGAGGTCACTTAAATACATGTACCGTCACCAAATTTAACGCAAATATTGACGGTACATGTATTTAAGTGACTTTGACTCTGACCCAGGGTCAGTTGGAGGGCTGGAAGTTATTGGCATTAAGAAGGACAATGACCAGGAGATTATATATGTGTATGGAATCTGTATTATAAAATCTCTTAAAGGTACACATGACAATCTGAATGTTTTAAAATCACAACGTTTTTCCCCATAACTTGCATTTGTTCAGTCATTAATATTAATTACACTAAAATAAATATGAAGTAAATTTATTTACATATAATTAACTGTTGATAATAATGCACCAATAATATATGTTCAACTTATGGTAAAATCAGTGAGAAACATTGAAAACTAAATTTATTTATATGCAAGTAGGTTTAAAGTGAATATGATACTGGATATATAAATCGAAACAATAATTGCAATGCTTGATAAACACTTCAAGATTGCCATATGTCACTTTAAGATAATAACGAATGAATGTATACAATTTGCCATTTATAAACCAACAACAGAATTACATTAATTTTAATATGAGCTGACATTTCTTGATAGAACATGATAAATGCAGATTAATTAACATGTCAGTTCCTGAAATAATACAAGTTGGCAAATTGCTCGATTTTTACATCAAGTCCACCTCCATTGTGTAGTTTCTTCAGCTAGCTATCAGGTATTAAAGGGAACTCAAGTACATCAGGCTTTGGGGCCTAATTTGTTTAAAACATAAAGTATAAAATTATTAATTTAAGCGTGAAGTAGTTCATAGATATAGATGGAACATTAATTTCCTATAATACAGCGTAACAAAAATTATAATTTACAACAAATCTTCAAGTCCATAGAGTATGCACTTTGCATAATGTTCATTATAGAGACTTTGCCTAATCAATTACTGTAATGATGTTGTCACAAATAGTTTTAAATGTTTGAATCCTGATAATAATGCAGGACCTTTATAAATGATGAACTTTTGTGTTTGTTTTAATACTGGAATTTTATTGCCACAGTGGTGTTAACTCAACTACTAATAGATGCATCAACATTCAACATTTAAGGCATGTTATTTTAACATTCAGTTAATTACCATACACATGTAGACTGTTTTTGGGTAGGATTGCACATTTATTAAAAAATCCGGTCTATGGAATGGTAATGCCTGTCCATCCAACAATATTTGCATTTAACTCCATTGATGGAAAAATAAGAATGCTACCCTACTGAATGCTGACAACAGTGCTTGGCCTCGTTAACAATTACTATAAACCCTCGATTTTGTCAAGATGAAGATCGCTTGAAACATGTATGTTGGACACGTCACTTTAGGCGAGATATCATGTTGCACGCAACTCTTGTCTTTTAATTGGTAGGTAACACAGTTTCAGAATGGCCTCGTATGGGATCGCGCTGATATTCATTGTTTAAAATTTGTGGCATCTAGTTATGTTTTCTAACTAACTAGATAACTTCTACTGCATTTCTACATAACTTGCATGTTTGCAGATCATAATTTTCATGTATGTAATTTATTTAAACCTATGGTTTAAAGAATATTTGTAAACTTCAAAGTATTCAAATTTTATTCATTTAAAGCAATTATGCAAGCAGTTTTAAAGTCACAACAGTTCTGGATTAATAATTTGAGGTGCTAATTTTATTGCTTGATAAATGCTTCAAGATTGTCTTGTGTCCCTTTAAAAGATTTTTCGTCTGCCTCTCACATTTGTTAATGTGTTTACTCATTATTTCTGTAAAAATATGTCTTTGTTTATCCCCTAGGAGTAAAGGATGCAGTAAGACATTATTACCAGACCTGATCAGGAACGGCGTCACCTGTGCTCTTAGAAAACTTCATGTAGGAGACATACTCTGGGTGGCAAAAGAGAAAATTAGACCAATCCCAGGTAATTGAGGGCTTCAAGGTAGATTGTCTTAGTGCTAATAACGCTGCGTATTATACTTAACAGCTCTTAATAATAATGATACATGCATCAGAAGGTAAATTCAGCCATATTTCGAGCACAGGAAGCTACCATCCTTCAGTATCAAAGGAGATAAATTACCACTAATGCATAATTAGGCCTCGAGGGAGACTTGTTCAGTGTATGTAAAGTTCATAATTATGAAACTAAATATAAAGAGGATACTTGTTTGTTTGGAGTGAATATAGGATTTGTTTTCATCGAGAAGTGACAAAACTTCTATTTTCATGAGTGCTTTAGCACGAGTATCTTATTATACCTTATATATCGAATAGTGGAAAGTATAACAGCCAATATTTTATTTTGACCATAATCTTAGCCTTGATTTTGGTATCAGAAATAACAAATACGGACTGAATATCTCAATAAGGACTTTCTTTTAAATGAACAGAAACCAATGTGGGATGGATGGATGGACAGACAGCAATCCTACAGTACCCTACCAGTTTCACAAGGGGACTTCCTTGTTTTACAGCTCATCAATAGCTTATTTTAGGTTACTCAGACTCGCCCCGCTAAGATGCAAGAAACAATATTTCTATGTTTTTAGCTCGACTGGTCCGGTGTCCATCTGTCCGTCCGTAAACTTTTATTTGTAGCGACTACTCCTCTGAAACTAATGGATGGATATTCATGAAACTTTACAGAAATGTTGCCCATGAAGTCTAGTTGATCCTAGCAAAAAAAATCATGTTGATGTGAAATCCAAGATGGCTAAAAATAGATTTTTTAAATACAAGTTTGTAGCGACTACTTCTTGAAAACTGTAAGTGATATTGATATGGGACTTTTTCTAAAATGATCAGCATGACATGATGTTGTTCCTTGTCAAAAATTGATTTTGATTCGACGTTAAACATGGCTGCCAGTGGCCATCTTTGTTTACAGAGTTATATCATTGTATATAGTAAAAACTTGTAGCGACTACTCCTCTGAAACTACCTGGCTGATTTTCATGAAACTTTACAGGAATGTTGCTCTTGATGTCTTATTGATACTAGCAAAATTTCAGAAATTCAAGATGGACGCCACAGCTAAAATAAATTTTTAAAAAATAAGTTTGTAGCGACTTCTTCTTGAAAACTGTAAGTGGTATTGATATGCGACATTTTCTAAAATGATCAGCATGGCATGATGTTGATCCTTGCCGAAATTTTCAATATTTTTTTCAATGCCACTTTAAACATGGCCGCTAGTGGCCATCTTTGTTTACATAGATTTATATAGTAAAAACTTGTAGCGACTACTCCTGAAACTGAAAACTATAAGTGATATTGATATGGGACTTTTTCTGAAATGATCAGCATGACATGATGTTGATCCTAGTCGAACATTGTTTTGATTCGACATTAAACATGGATGCCAGTGGCCATCTTTGTTTACATAGAGTTATACAGTAAAAACTTGTAGCGACTACTTCTCTGAAACTGCTTGACGGATGTTCATGAAACTTCACAGGAATGTTGCTTTTGATGTCTTGTTGATCGTAAAAAAATTTCAGGCTGGCCGGAAATTCAAGATGGCTGCCACGGCTAAAAATAGATTTAAAATAAATAAGTTTGTAGCGACTACTTCTTGAAAACTGTAAGTGATATTGATATGGGACATTTTCTAAAATGATCAGCATGACATGATGTTGATCCTTGTCAAAATGTTCAATATTTTTTTCAATGCAACTTTAAACATGGCCGCTAGCGGCCATCTTTGTTTACATAGATTTATATAGTAAAAACTTGTGGTGACTACTCCTGAAACTACTTGACGAATTTTTATGAAACTTCACAGGAATGTTGCTCTTGATGTCTAATTGATCCCAGATTTTTTTTAGGTCGGCCGGAAATTCAAGATGACCGCCATGGCTAAAAACAGATTTTTTAAAAAAGTTTATAGCGACTTCTTCTTGAAAACTGCAAGTGATATTGATATGGGACTTTTTCTAAAATGATCAGCATGACATGATGTTGATCCTTGTCGAAAATTATTTATTCAACATTAAACATGGGCACCAGTGGCCATCTTTGTTTACATAGAGTTTGTATAGTAACAATTTGTAACGACTTTTCCTCTGAAACTACTTGACGGATTTTCATAAAACTTCACAGGAATGTTGCTCTTGTCTAGTTGATCCAAGCACAATTTCAGGTCGGCTGGAAATTCAGTTGGCCACCACGGCAGAACATAGATTTTTAAAAACAAGTTTGTAGCGAATACTTCTTGAAAAATGTAAGTGATATTGATATGGGACTTTTTCTGAAATGATCTGCATGACAAGATGTTGATCCTTATCGATAATTATTTTGATTCGACATTAAACATGGCTGCCAGTGGCCATCTTTGTTTACCTAGAGTTATATAGTAAAAACTTGAACTTGTAGCGACTACTTCTCTGAAACTACTTGACAATTTTTTATGAAACTAGAATGCTCATCTAGCTATCAAAATCTATAAGTAGAGCTTCAAGGTCATTGACCTCTTGTTTTAAAAAGCATGGACACACCGTTCTTTCACCATGCTATTCATTGTGCCATGCCAGCTCCTTATTTTTAGTTCAAAGTCTATTTAAACCTGATTTTAAAAGCCTTCAAAACCACTCAGTGGATGAGTTATCATTACTGAGTTATACTTTCCACTATTTGATATACCGGTATAAGGTATATAAGATACCATATAATCTCTAATAAATGCTCCTCCCTAATAAACGTGCCCCCCCCCCCCCCCCCACCCAACACTCCTTTTTTTCCAGAAATAATTGTTTTAAAGCTTACAGATGCAAGTTAATCTTTTTCGTTCACAATGGAACACACAAAATCACCAGAAAAACTTAAAATCTGATGCATTAATTGATTGATTGACATGTAGACTTTGGTTTTCTTGATAAAGAAAATCATTAAATTGTGTCTGATTTAACAGTTAAATTATGTATTTTTGGTCTCAAATAAACGCCCCACTTTTCAAAAATGTTACGCCCGTTTATTAGGGATTATATGGTAACTGTTTTTCCGTTCATTGCAGATACGTCGTCCATAATTGTAATGGATGTTTTATAGTTTGTACCGTTTCAGGTATTGGGTCTGTATTTGCTATGTAGCTGTTTGGTATCAAATTATGTCTGGTTTGATTGTGGTTGTTTTTGAAAAAGTAATGAAAGAATTATAACCCTTTAAATTTTCACTATGACATGGCCGCCACGGTTAAAAATAGATTTTCAAAAAACAAGTCTGTAGCGACTACTTCCGGAAATCAAAATCAATCAGTAGAGCTTCAAGGTCATTGACCTCTTGTTCATCTTGTTTGCACGATAAAGGCCACATTTCTTGAGCAATCTTAACCAGACTTGCACAGATTGTATATGACTATAAGATCTCAGACGAGTTCTATAATGGGCAAAATCGGACCAGTAACACCAGAGTTATGGCCCCTGATTTATCAAAAATCCAGTTTTGCATGTTGTTAACACGATACAGGTCAGTTTTGCATGTTGTTAACATGATACAGGTCACATTTCTTGAGCAATCTTAACCAAACTTAGTGTTTTTTTTATTATTATTATTTGTTTATTTTTTTATTTTTCTTAATAATTTTTTTTTTTTTGAATTTAATTGTTTTGTTTTTGAATTTTTTGGATTTGACGAAATTTAGCAGGAAGCATTGGTATGATGTCTAGTTGTGCATATTGCATTTTGTTTTGTTGATTTTTGATGAGTTGCGGCCCCTTGACATTTTTAACTTTAAATTTCTTGTCGTTGCTACTCCTCCTAAACACCTTGTTGGATTTCGATGAAACTTGGCAGGAAGCATCGGTAAGATGTCTAGTTACGAATCGCTGTGTATCAATGAAATCTTGGACAAGATCGAAAACCAGCTAGCTCTTGCTAGTAACAAATAGAGTTATAGCCCTTGATTTATTGAAAAATTCTATGTGGTATTTTCCTTTGTTAAATCTGTAGCTACTTCATTTACTTATGGGATGCCGAGTTGTCAGTCCGTCCGTCATTAACTTTTGTCTCGTTAAGATGATAGGGCCTTCATTTTTCATCTGATCTTTACCAAACTTTACCAGATTGTTAATGTCAATGAAAGCTCAGTCAGTTTCATAAACCACCCAAATCGGACCAGTAACAGTGGAGTTATGGCCCTTGATTAGTTAAAAATGCTATATTTTGCCTCGTTGAGACGTTAGGGTTTTAATTTTTCATTCTATCTTTACCAAACTTTAATAGATTGCTAATGTCGATGAAAGCTTGGACAAGTTCGAAAACCAGCCAGATCGGTAACAGCAGAGTTATGGCCTTTGATTTCATTAAAAATGCTATATTTTGCCTCGTTAATCAATAGGGCCTTTATTTTTCATCTGATCCTTACCAAACTTTACCAGATTTTTTAGTTATGGCCCTTGATTTAGTTAAAAATGCTGTATTTTGCCCAAAACTTTCAAAAAACATAAATTGCAGTCACTAGCTTCATTGATGGTATAATAGCCATGTTAGCCAGTAGAGCGTTGTTAAAGTGAAGTATTATTTATTTACAAGTTTGTTTTACAAGAAAGTAACACTGGTGAGCTTTTGAAGCCGACCAATTTTTGTTTTGAATGGATAATACTCTGAAAATTCAAATAGAATCTGTTTACCCATTTCTTTCTATAGCGAACTTAAAATGAAGCTTAACTTTGAATCAAAAAAACAATCATTTACCCCTAAAGTGATAGACACTGTGCCATGCCATTCTGTGAGCAATTCTGAGGCCCCACCTCCCCCAGTCTCATTTCCTTTCTTTGACAACATTTTATGTCAATTTCTACTTTACATTAAATCTTCAATTGAAAAGATGAACTTGTTAATCACGTGTATTTTTGTGTTTATAATTAAGAAAATTAAAAAAGCATGAAAATAAAATATTGTTCAAATAATTTTTGTGATTTGTTTTATCTCAGCAGTGTCTGTGGCCAAGTGGTTAAGAGTCTTTGACTGTGGGTTCGATCCCTCATGGGCCTAGAAATCTTTATGAGTGGAAGCTATCCAGCTGGCTCTGCGGAATGTAGGTGGTTCCACCAAAGTATCCACACATGCACAAACATTTTCTGGAGGGGCACCTGGGGTCTTCCTCCACCAATGGAAGCTGGAAAGGTCGTCATTTGACCTAAGCTGTTGGCGCGACTATAAAATCCAATTTAGTTCAATTCTTGTTATCTCCAATAAAATCAATTTATTTTATAAAAATTAATTGAAGATGTATTTTGGGTCCAAAATATTGCTCGTGTCCTAATATATACTTTTTAAAAAAATGCCCAGATTTTTGGAAAAGTCGTCCCTTATATAAAACTCACTAAGCTCCTAGATTGAGGTCTTGAAAATATCACATGTATGATATAGTTATAGAAAATCTCCATTACGTCACTTACACACTTACCTGTAAACGCGTTTGTTTCTGAATTCACCTTACCACGCCTTGTAGACATTCGCTCCACAACCAAAAGGAGAACAATAAAAATTGAGCGAAAGCCACTTCCGAGAAGGAGCGAAAGTGCGGTTTTCATCAACAAACGTGAGTATAATCTACTTTTATTTATTTTAACCAGAACAACAGAGATTTTTTCAAATATCGGGGAATGTGTTTCCGTGTATGCATATTTATACTTCATGTAGAATACAATTTCGCCTTTTAAAAGTGTAAATTATATGCATTTTGGGTGAAGAAAAGGTAATAAAATCTACAAAAAGCATCTGTTCATGACGCAACTGCATTCGAATCGACATTGTCAAAGTATGTTGCTTGTGGAATTAAACAAACGTCCGCTCTACCTCTTTGACGATCGCTTTAACCCCAGCTCATTCGCTCCCCTACCTCGAGAAAATTGACCATAAATCACTCAGATTAAAACTTCATTATTCAAATGTAGGACATAAGTAATTTATAGGCGATATTCGAGTGATATTCACCATCGAAATAATTCTTGAGTGCAAATAGGTTCCAAAAACAAGTGTGATCCGTGGAGAAACCTGCACCAACTATCGACAGGAGAAAAGTTCTAGCCGCTATAATTTACACTTAAAAGGCGAAATTGTATTTTACATGAAGTATAAAAATGCCTGCATGGAAACAATTGAAAAAATCTCTGTTCTTGTTAAAAAAAATAAAAGTAGATCATTCTCACGTTTGTTGATGAAAACACGCTTTCGCTCCTCCTCAGAAGTAGCTTTCGCTCAATTTTCATTGTTCTCCTTTTGGTTGTGGAGCGAATGTTTACCAGGCGTGCTTACCGTTCAAAGAAAAACAAAAATTGTCTGGAATGACATTATAACACTTAGTTTATGCAGTTGTTTGACTTTATTTAACAGGTTCATAATTACATCAATCACACTGTAAAAGGTATTTTTTAGAAAGAACAAAGGTGTTATGAAACTTGTTCCTATAATCTAATATAATTACAAATACAAAATTGAAATGAGTTCTTGAAACGCTATCATGACGCTATTATAACTAAAAAGAAAAAAGAAAAAGATGAAAATCAAAAGCTTTGAAGGATCAAAAGATTTGGAAATGTTATGACAACAATTTTTTTAAAGAAAGGTAATAATGAATCTAATGTCTTGCTGTAAACACTCAAAGGTGAGTGAGCCAAAGGCTCAAAGGTGAATGAATGGCTTAAGTATGTTAAAGAAACTAACCTGCCAAATAACGACAAAATTACCCTACAAAACCCTTTATCAAAACTATATGGAGGTGTTCAGCTCATATAATAATGTATATGTGCCGATTAATTGGTTTATTCATGAGTTCTTTAAATATCTGTGATTGAATATGCGTTAAATGAATTATGGGTTGGTAAACCTTCATTCGACACTCCAGTATTGGGGTTTGACCTGGCTGGTTAAAGTCGTTTATTTCGTGTGTAAAGGGTTTGGATTCTCAAAATATGTAAGCTATATACATGTATATGTACCTCGTGGTCAGTAGGATATACATGTATATGTACCTCGTGGTCAGTAGGATATACATGTATATGTACCTCGTGGCCAGTAGGATATACATGTATATGTACCTCGTGGTCAGTAGGATATACATGTATATGTACCTCGTGGCCAGTAGGATATACATGTATATGTACCTCGTGGCCAGTAGGATGTACCTCGTGGTCAGTAGGTTTAGAAACGATATACATGTATATGTACCTCGTGGTCAGTAGGTTTAGAAACGATATACATGTATATGTACCTCGTGGCCAGTAGGATATACATGTATATGTACCTCGTGGCCAGTAGGATATACATGTATATGTACCTCGTGGTCAGTAGGATATACATGTATATGTACCTCGTGGCCAGTAGGATATACATGTATATGTACCTCGTGGTCAGTAGGTTTAGAAACGATATACATGTATATGTACCTCGTGGCCAGTAGGATATACATGTATATGTACCTCGTGGTCAGTAGGTTTAGAAACGATATACATGTATATGTACCTCGTGGTCAGTAGGTTTAGAAACGATATACATGTATATGTACCTCGTGGCCAGTAGGATATACATGTATATGTACCTCATGGTCAGTAGGATATACATGTATATGTACCTCGTGGCCAGTAGGATATACATGTATATGTACCTCGTGGTCAGTAGGATATACATGTATATGTACCTCGTGGCCAGTAGGATATACATGTATATGTACCTCGTGGTCAGTAGGTTTAGAAACGATATACATGTATATGTACCTCGTGGTCAGTAGGATATACATGTATATGTACCTCGTGGTCAGTAGGTTTAGAAACGATATACATGTATATGTACCTCGTGGTCAGTAGGATATACATGTATATGTACCTCGTGGTCAGTAGGTTTAGAAACGATATACATGTATATGTACCTCGTGGTCAGTAGGATATACATGTATATGTACCTCGTGGTCAGTAGGTTTAGAAACGATATACATCTGTTGTAAACTTTGCCTGTTGGTGGTGGGATAGGGACTTTAAAATTAGGTCATTATGACATTCAAGATGGCTGTCATTATCATAAATGGTCAAAACCTTTAAAAAATCTTCCCAAGAACTAGTGAACAGTTTGAGACAGTTTCTTTTTGTATCGCTTGTGTAGTATGAAAGTCACTAAGGGACTACCTCACAACATCTTTATCTTACCCCAAAGAATGTTGCTGCACATGTGCAATAACTTCGACTTTTATTTCGGTCGGGTTATGCCCCTCCCGATTCATGAAATGTTAACATATTACCTACCTAGCTCAATGGCAAAATATTAATCAATGTCTTGAAAGGTTTAACCATTCTTTCTAATCAATTATTCAAAGACATTGTCATGTCCAATTAAGTCTGAATTTCATTTTGACAGAGTTATGCTCCCTTTCATAAAGTTTTAACCAGCAACCTAACCTAGCTCATAACTTGGCAACATATGGACCTATGATCATGAAACCTTTTGAACTTCTTCATTATCAACTATTCTATACCACTGACATGTCCAATAACTCTACATTTCATTTCAGCAGAATTATGCTCCTCTTCATAAAAATTAACTGGGAACCTGACATAGCTCAAACTTGGCAAAATATTGACCTTTGGTCATGAAACTATACAGTTCTTCCTTATCAATTATTCAATACGAAAGTAATGCCCCTTTTCATAAAACTTCAACAATTTGAAAATGTTTCTGCTCCATATACAAGAAGAAATGCATCCTCTGTCTTCAAACTTTAGATTGTGCTTTCCTGAAATAATCACATCCATGGGACACAAGTGTTCTGTTTAATGATTGCCAACCCCTAGACTATTCAGTTTGTTCAAATGAAGTTTCCAAGGGCTAAAAATGGCCCTGTCCTGGTGTCCAAAGTGTGTATATGTCGATTGCACATATAGGGCACTTATATATGGAAAACTTGAAAAATCTTTTTCTCTGCAATCACAATGTATATTGCTCATAAATGCATAGTATAAGCTTATGGTCCTCTACCAAATGTGTTTAGTTGATGAACCTGGGGTCAAATATAGCTCAACCCTGGAATCACAGTTTTACATAGAGTGATATAGGAAAACCTTTAATAAATCTTCCATGGAACTACAAGAGCTAGAGCTCTAATATTTTGCCTTGTTATACCCCCGCTTCGAATCATTTGTCTGTTGCGTCGTGTCACGTCCCGTCCCGTTTTATATTTAACAGATAATAGTTACATGGTTACATATTTGCTTTTCATTTGGTATGATGTGAAAATACATTATGAAAACCACATAAAGTTACATTCCACTAATTATACAGGCTTCTAAGGTTCCATCCACTAATTTTTACACAAGATTACACAAAGTTTTTCATTATTAGTGCTGTTATTTAACAGATAATTGTTGCATATGTTCTTCTTTTATGACGTGAAAATGCGTAATAATAACCTCATAAAGTTATACACTACTGATTTTAAGACCTCATAAGGTTACACTCCACTAGTTTACATTGTGTCGCGTCTCGTTACGTCCCGTTGCATTATTTAACAACTAATGGTTGCATATTTGCTTTCCTTTTTGGTATTTTGTGAAAACCACAAAGGTTACATTCCACTAATTATACACACTTCATAAGGTTACCCTCCATTACTTTTTATGTAAGACTACACATATTTATACTCCCGCCAAACAAGGTTTATTAGGGCTATATAATAATCACTTCCAAGTTATTTGCTTAGCAGATGATGCTTGCATATGAACATACTTTAATGAAAACCATATACGGTTACACTCCACTTATTTTTACTAAGACTCCAAATATTTTAATTATTTGTTGCGTTATTTAACAGATAATCAGATAATTGTTGCATATTTTCTTTACCTTTTTCTTATAAATATTTGTAATTGAGACTCTGCTCAGCACAAACTTCAGAGTATTCCCACGCATCTATATTAAGGAAATGATACCTATTCTGACTGGACACCAATACGGGAGTATTAAAGTTCTCTAGCCATGTTTTGTTTCATGAATATCTTTATGTTTATTTAAATCGAAATCAATACACAACAATAGATATTTACAATTCACACATTGCAATATCTGTGAAAAGCCCAATAAGATTTTATTTGATGTAGAAAACTTTTAACAGGTAAATTTATCCACAGGTAAATGTATTTATCAATTATCTGGCAAAAGATGTGCAGCTATACAAATCAGATTTATCATTTCCCCGTAGTGGTAAAAGTATTATCTACGTCATGGAAATAATACACATATAGCTATTAGCTATGTTGCCCCCATCC